>PNEQ01079012.1:10974-59519 GCA_003012365.1 Medauroidea extradentata
ATATATATATATATATATATATATATATATATATATATATATATATATATATACATACACACACACACACACACACACACACACACACATACTCTTCACTTCATTTGAAACTACAATTTAAGCCATGATAAAGCAATGTATTCGAAAATCGTGAAACCCGGCGAATACATTTTAGAACAATATAGGATTTAAACACCAGTTTCTTGTACAGGAATTAGACCTGTGAATTGCTCTTTATTTTCTGACAACAGACTAGATTGCAAGCGGGTGCGATTACCAAGCGCAAGGACGGCAGTTCGAAAACTAGGGTGTCCACAGTTTATTCTCCAATTAATTACACGTTTAGTTATTTAAATTACTTAATAAACGTAATCATTTTGACGATGAGGGTAAATTTAATATTTATTTTTTGTTTCCTTACTGCAAGTACAAGGGCAACTTTTGTAGGTTAAGGCCTCGCTCTTTAGTTTTGAAGTGGTTTCGAAAAAACGCAAATTAAGAAATATATCAAAAATTAATTCTGGCAGATTTAACACTTATATATATCATCGTTTGTACATGAATTTTTCTGTTACAATACACCAAACGAAATTTTTAGATTTTACCCCCTGAAATATTACGTATTTTGTTGTCAAAATAATCCAAAATGACGTAAAATAATTGTTTCCTAGCAAAAAAAAACGCTCTGGCAAAATTGTGTATTGTATGACTATACACAGTCTCAAATTTTTTCAAAACATTTGATTAAAAAATATTTGAGTTACTTGCAATTGTTTTAAATAAATGAAAGAACGTGGCCTTAACCAGGAATTTCTTTTGCGACTGGGTTTCCAAGGATTTTCCTTGTACCTCATATGGAGGTCTACGGTCAGTACACAGTTGATCACATGGCCATCATAATCCTTCGTTGCTTGATATTTGCATGGCCTTGCACCCAAACACAAGACGTGCCATACGTAGAGGCCTGCAACCTTCGTGGTTTCACCGACCTGTGTCCAACAACATCTGCGTGCTCAAGTAAACTACATATGATCGCCTTTGTCCCGCTACATACTCCCAGCCTATAGCGAGCAAGTAGCCTGGCAGTCGCGACATGCACTGCATACAGTCTCGTCATGCTGAAAAGTGACAACCAGTGTGTAGTTCGTTGTTGTCCAGGTCGTGTCGTTTTGCACCGCGCATCTACAAGGTATATCATTGCACACGCATATTAGACCTACTACAGATAGTCGCTTACAATATGAATGGAGTGTACAGGGATGACTCCAAGACATTCCCCTCCACTACGTTCACAGGGCGACCTTGAAACACTAGCTCTCTTACCTCCCCTACTCGAGGCTACAATTAGGTTTGTCAAGCAGTATAATATTCATATGATCTTTGAAAGAACTGTGCAATGGGAGTGCATGGCTGGATTTATTTGCTTGGGCATACTCCATTGCGAAAAAAAAAAATAGCTTTACCCTATATAAACCCATGGTTTTTCCAGTCTCCTCATCAGTCGCACTCGTGTTCCTGAACCCTGTGTGTCAACCTGATGACGGGAACGGATTCCAGTTCCCGAAACGTCGCCGTCGTTAATACTGACCGTTTGTAAAACTACTGTATTCGGTTTCGTCTCATCGTTTGTGTCGTTTGTTGTTTTTTCTCTTTGTGTCCGACATCTTTGTGTTTTGTTTCGCCTCATCGTTGTGTCGTTTGCTGTATTTCTGTTTTTTTTTTTTTTTTTTTTTTTTTTTTTTTTTTTTTTTTTTTTTTTTTTTTTTTTTTTTTTTTTTTTTTTTTTTTTTTTTTTTTTTTTTTTTTTTTGTTTCGCCTCATTGTTGTGTCACATGTTAACTTAGGTTTCTTTTTTTATATTTTTATTATTTCTTTTATTTTCTGTTTTGTTCCTTGTTTTATCTGACCAGATTCCAGTTTTGGAATTTCATGTTGTGTATGTATCCTGATGACTAAAGCATACTCTGCTTATTTATGTTTTCTTGTCTTATTTTTAGTTTTCTTTTGACAGTCATTTATTTCGCAATGGAGTATGTCCAAGCAAATAAATCCAGTCAGTATAATATTCACTTATTCGTTTCCGGAATTGTGTGTATGTTACATGTTTGTTGACAACAGGTAATACTAGATTTTATTTATTTTTCTTTGAGTGATTTTGATCAGCACTTAACATCGAGGCCTTTAGCGCTGGTGAGGGGTGACATGAGGTGGGTATGGAGCAGCACCGGAACGAAAGGGCGGGGGAAACGGGAGATCCCCGAGAAAACCCGCCGACTAGCTGCATCGTCCGGCACGATTCACACATGCGAAAATCCGGATATCGACCCCGCCAAGAATCGAAACCGGATCGCCTTGGTGGGAGGCGAATGGTCTGACCATTCGGCCACCGCGCCCCTGGCAGTAGACTAGCCTCCAAAGAGCTGTAAACTCATTATACGACTTCTAGTGGCCAATTCCGTAGCCTTCTGCAAAGAATGCTTCTGTAGATCAACTTATTGCATATTTTATGTGTTCTGGAGCCAATAATAAACGTGAAACTAACTGCAGCCTTGATCGTATGTAGATACATGCAAAATTCGCGTTATCATTTGTTAGCAGACTTAACTTCACTTTCCTATACATAACAGAGCATAGCCTACGATTCAACTGGCCACGAACTTTTATGTGTTGTCATTTACGAGTGTTACGTCTTTACAGAGATTGGCCTCTCTACCGTGTAAGCATTCTCCGTGGCAAGTCACAATATAGGCCAGTGGGAGACGTAGAAAGAGCCCATATAGTCACTTGGAGTCTAGTCAGCTGTCAGAAAATAACGCGAATTTTGCATATCTCTATTCATATGGTATTAAAGCGTCTGCGAGCATTCACATGTACACAAATTTTCCTGGAGGCTAACATACAGGTCAGAAATCCACGAGTTTTTCCGGTGTTTAACAATAACTAAACATCTACCGTAGATTCTTCAATCGCCTTGTAAAGAGGTCACGCACGAAAATGCCAAAAATATGCTCTGGTATGTAGATGACAGTTAAATCTAGCCTACAAACAAATAATAACGCGAATTCTGCAGATACCTATATAGTTAGTTGGTAATTTTCCATATTCGTGACTGGAACTTTGCATTCACAGGCGGTGGCGAAATACAGCTATCCTTAGAGACCTGAAAAATGTCTCGTTTTATTTTGGTCACAAGCTGGAATTCAAACATCTGCACGCAGTAAAGAAAAATTTACAAAAACTTGTACTTTTCAAATTTCTTTTTATAGTTACAAACATTTCTGTGAATCTACAAAAAAATGTTGTATTACATTTAAAGCTACTATCTGGTTCACTTTACAACAATTATTTGTAGTGTTACAAAAACATTTTTTGGAAACTTTGTTGTATAAGCACCAAAAGTTTTGTAAACTGTGTCATGTCTCCTAGGATTATTTTTAAAGATACTGGAAAATCGCGGGAATAGTTGACTATTTGCTAGGTTCCAACATGCTGTATATAACACTGAATGTTTTGTATCAACATTGGCTATAGTTTATTTGAAGCATTGTTTCTCTCTACAACAGGCCCAGTTAGAACTGCACAGCTTGAATACACAGCGTGTGTGTTTCGCCACAGAACTGTTCACACGTGTCACAGTTGATATAGGCTACTGTAGTTTATTGGGGACTATGCTAAATATTTTCGCGATTTTCCAGTGGCTCTATTTATTTAGTTTCGATTAGAAAAAATTTCTCATTAACGTTTATTTTACTAGTTCCTAAAGGTGTTCACAATATTGTAACCACTTAAAAAGGTTTCTGACATTTCACTTTCATTACCTGCCTGATAATGTTCTGACATTAGTTTACAAAATTTTCCTTGTAAATGTAGAAATTATTTTTACTCTGTAAGTTCGTGCCACTTTTGCAATTGGGCCTTGAATTGTTTGACACTTCCTGGAAGTCACTGAGCCAATAATAAAATATCAACTAACTGCAGGTCTAGTCACGTTGGTAGCACTGTGTCAGCGAGCAGCTAGTGGAAATCTGCTATCTGCTTGCATGTACTTATATTGAAGGCTAACATAGAGGTCAGTGAACTCGCGAATTTTCCGCGTCTGTATGCACCAGACTTGGACGCCGTGGGTTGCAAGGCACAAAATCGATGAAGCGCTAGGGGCAACGCCGGCTGGTGCATATAATGCAATGTCGTCTTTATCTTCAAGCCGCTAAGCTGACGTCTCTGTGTCTTACACCATAAATAGTGATGATCATTTATAGCGGGAAAACTTGTATGTTTTTTCTGGGTTTTAGCGTACGTTCAGCTTAGCAGGAGATTGCTAGCTTTCACTTGTACGTGAACCTGTTACCCTATTTGACTGATCCAATAAGCATCACGCTATTGTAATACTTGATGCATGTTATTGGTCTGCAGACAGCTACGATGTGTCAGGCGTTTATCACCCAATCATATGTGTTGCCATTAACTATAGCTAGGGCCCGGTAGCTTACGCGAAAAAAAAATTGCCCCAGTTTGTTTCAGTGTCTTACGTGCTCACCTGCAGCTCAACTTCATGATTATTGGCAGAGTGTTTTTGTGCAGAGTTATTATTCATTTGACTGTACCAATCAGTACATGGATAACTGTGACACATCGCGTCTGTGATTTGCGGGTTTAACCTCCGGACGTTGTATTGTAAGGTATTCAATCACTGACCACAAAGCAGAGTAGTAGACAAATAAACGCTGAAAATAATAATTAATTCCTACGTTTTTTTTAAAGCCAATATGGATAAAATACTCAATGACAATCCTAGATAATAGTATTTGCCAACTTTATGAGTAAATATTTATCCAAAATTACTAATTCGTTACGCGTGATCTCTTGCGCCGCAGTTAAATGCACGAGGTTCCGGCGTCAGAGATTGTGCTGAGAAGTTCGTGTAATAATTTTGTTTAAAACGTTTGCTAAAACTGTTGTATAGGATTTCTATTGTTTTTGACTGTCGCAAATCAGTTTCAAGAAACCTTCAACTATAGATTAATGCTTTTAGCGTTGAATTATGTACCACGCCGTCTTAAGTAGGATTTCCAACGCTCTCACTTTATCACAGACCACTTCTACAAATAAATATCGTATGAGGAGGTTATCCGAGGACCAGGATATCGTACATCAGATGCAAACTTATTATTGGACGACGCTCGTAGGCTTCTGCCAGCCCCTGGAGGATGACACGGAATGAGAAGTGTGGAGGAACAGGAGAACCCCGAGAAAACCCGTCGACGAGCAGCGTCGTCCGGCATGGTTCCCACGGGTGACCTGGTCGGGAATGGAACCCGGATCGCCTTTGTGGGAGGCGAGTGCGCTAACCACTGCGCTGACCACGGCCTCAACACATAACGAACTATGCTTGCATGTTTTCAGAAATACAGTGCGCCTGTTATAAATATGTTTTTGCGGCTTTTCAAAACGGTAATAAAAATATTTGCTGGAATTTAAAAAAAGCATGTTCGCAAAACAAAAACAAATCTTTAGTTGTTATATTTACACCACATTTAACACAAAGAGAAAATATAAGTTTACCGTTTAAATTCCCATACATAAAAAACTTAAACGAAAACACTAAAGCGCAATTAGTACTCCACGCGTAAAGACAGTATTATTATTGACGCGCGCCAGTCTCATTGTGTTGATTTTTTACGGCTTCTAGCGTGTGAAAAACTTGGCTAGAGAATTTATCTTAAGGGTCCTCCCTAGTAAGGCTGCAATTGTGTGTGCGTGAAGCAGGACATCGGTGGAGCGTTTAAGAGAGCGTGGTACATAATTCAACGCTAATAGCATTCATCTATAACTGTAGGTTTCTGGAAGCCAATTTGCGGAAGGTAAACAATAGCAATCCTAGACAATAATTTTAGCCAAAATTTTAAACAATATTGTTTCCATTGTTACGAACTTCTGAGCACAATCTCTGACGCCGGAACCTCGTATATTTAACTGCGTCGCAAGAGATCACGCGTAACGAATTAGTAATTCTGGGTAAATATTTACTCACAAAATTGGCAAATACCATTATCTAGGATTGTCGTTGAGTATTTGATCCATATTGGTTTCGAAAAAACCCGTAGAAATCAGTTGATGTTTTCAGCATTTATTAGTATACTACGCACTCTTTAATCGCCACTGACCTGGGTATGTAATGCATTATCGCTTCTCCGCGCAAGCCCCTCAGCTGGCGTGCATTGCATTATTATTATACTGTTTCCTACGGGACTTCAAGAGATGACTAAACTATTTTACTCGTGGGCAGCATAGTTTAAAATCTAACGCCCGTTTATACGTTGTGTTTTTTTTTTTTTTAATCCGATTGTTATTTCCCCAGTTACGGCAGTCTGGAAAGCCGTGTTTGTCCATTTTCAAAGTCCCGAAAATTATGTTTCTAATAAACGTGCTGAATTTTTAAAACTATAAAGCCATAGTTTGAAGAGTGTGTTAATTTCGTAGATACACAAATATAATGCGAGTTAGATAGTTACGTCAAAAAAAACTTATTCGTAACTCGCTAGAACGCACATGGAGCGCAGGTAGGGAGGCCCTTTAGGAAGGCGTGGCATTTAAATAAGTGCTGATTTCTCCAATTAAGATCTACACTTTTTGGAAAGTCAATATAGAAAAACTACAAAACAGCAATTCTTAGTAATTATGTTTGCCAACTTTATGAGGAAACATTCACCCAGAATGATACATTTGTTAAGCGCGATCTCTTGCGCCGCAATTAAATGTACGAGATTTCGGCGTCAGAGATTGTTTTTCAGATATACGTTAATCGAGCAAAATGTTTGCTCAGAAAGTTGACAAAAACTATTGTCTAGGATTGCTGGTTTTTTATTTTTGCAAATTGGGTTAGAGAAACCTACTATTCTAAACTGACGCTTTTAGCGATGAATTATACACCAAACACTCTTAACACACAGAAGACTATGTTTGAGTACAACCATAGCCGTCTTTAGTAGAAGGCAGCGGCCTTAGATCTGACAACCCTGCCAGGAAGGGTCATTTTAACACTTCCTTTGTCTCACCAACGGCTGTGGCTTCCCCTGATTCGCCGAAATTTAGGGTACAATAACGAATCAGGTACAGCCATTGCCTTTGGAGAGCTAAGATAAGTGTTAAAATGACCCTTCCTGGCAGGGTTGTCAGATCTAAGGCCGCGGCCTTCTATTAAAGATGGCTATGGTACAACTCGAGCATCTTCAGGTTTGGATATTTCATCTGTCCTCATCAATATGTCTCTAATTTATGTAATGCAGTAATTACATTTACGTTTAGTAGCACCTTAATAGATTACTCCATCACTTCAATAATAATTTTCCTGACAATAATATGAATTTTACTTCCAACATTACTGAATGTGATGGACTGCACTCTTATACATGTGCGCTATCATTTGAGTGAAACGCAATCAATTAAACATTTCGTTGGCTGGGTATCAGATTGAAGACACAATATGGGAGGCGCGACGGATGTGATGTCGACCAACTGGAAATCCGTAGAGAGAGAACAGAGATTAACAGTGTCGCCTACTCGTAAGAGACAGAAAAAATTCGCGAGTTCACTGCTTCGAAGAATATCTGCGTACTCAAGTAGACATCAGCAGTTCGTTGGCTGCTGTAGGACACCGTGATACAATATTATCGGGCCGGCATATATCTGGCTCTTTATTATTGGCTGTGCACCACCTAGGAGGTGTCTAATTAGGCCAAGAGCCAATTGCGAAAGTGACACGAAATTACAGTTGTTATAATTATATCTTGTACGTAAATGAAAAGGCGACATTTTCTGGCCTCTGCTTATACGTAGGAACCCCTGTTTTTCGCGGAAAGAATTTTGCCCCACTTTGTTTCGGAGCCTTGTGTGCACACATGCAGCTATGCTTCGTAGCCAGTGATTGGATATTTAAACCCTCACGAACCTTGGGATTCGACCGGCAAATCACAGCCGTGTGGTGTTGCAGGAACCTTATTGTAATTGGCTCTGTCAAATGATATTGAGGCTCTTCACATAGACACGCTGACAATAACCATGAAGCAGAATTGTAGATGTGCACGTAAGACACTGAAACATACTGGGGCAAAATTATTTTCACGAAAAATAGAGGTCCATACTTATACGTTTGGTGACTGACTTCAATCTTGCCTTGGATGTATAGAACTACGTGCAGACCTTAAAGCGTTAAAATTTGCAGCACTATTCCCGAGCCACACTCGACAAACACCAATGTGAGCCGAAAGTACGCATACTCCGGCGGTGTAGCTGTCAGACCAGTTGCCTCCTATGGAAGTGTGATCCGTCATAGTTAGGCCCCGGTATTTTTCGCGAAAATATTTTTGCCCCACTTTGTTTCAGTGTCTTACGTGCACACCTGCAGCTCAACTTCATGAACATTGGCAGAGTGTTTTTGTGCAGAGTTAATATTAATTTGACTGTGTCAGTCAGTAGATGGATAACTGCGACACAACAAGTCTGTGATTTGCGGGTTTAACCTCCACACGTTGTGTGTTACGACATCCAATCACTGACTTCAAAGCAGAAATGCATATGCGCACGTAAGGCACTGAAACAAAGTGATGCAAAAATCTTTTCGCGAAAACTACCGGGCCCTAGTCATAGTAACTTGTGTTCCACGGTAACTTTTCCAATCCCATACACTGCAGAGTTTCCTTGGAACAACTAGCAAGATACCTAGCGACACAACATAATTTTCGCGAAAAGATTTTTTCATCATTTTGTTTCATTGCCTTACGTCCACACATGCAGCTCTGCTTCGTGCGGTCAATGATTGGGTGTTTTAAGGGTGTTCAAGTGCGATAAAATCAAAATTTTATATTTATATGAAATAATGTTAGTTTTGTAGACGATACTTGTGAGTGCAGTTTCCTGTTACGAAACAATTTTAGCTGGCGTAGTTTTCTCATAACGGTGCGCCAAAGTCCAAATTTGCATGTTCTGCTGCCATGCAAATTGTGAAAACCAGTTGACTGACGTACGTGAAATAATTCACAGCAAAACAACATACTATGGGCTACGTAATAAAATGATCGAAGAATCTTGCCAACTATTTTTGTATTTTAAAAAATTTTCAGAATTTGCAACTTTTTCTGTACTTTTGTGATTTTTTTTTAAATTCAAGATATTACTATGTTGTGGGTTTTCTTTAATGTTTTATTGCATAGCTCATGCGTTGTAAGTTCACATTGAATTATTATGTTTATGTAGTTAAGTTGGTTTTCACTATTTGCATGGCAGCAGAACAAACAAATTTTGACTTTGACACCCCGTTATGAGAAATCTATGAGAGCTAAAATTGTTTCGTAAGAGTAAAATGTACTCACGAGTATCGTCTACAAAACTAACAATTTTTAATAAATATATAAAATTCTTGTTTTATCGCACTTGAACACCATTTACTCCCAGCGTCATTGAGACTACATGTAAATCGCAGACGTGTGGTTTCGCAGTAACCTTAGTCTCATTGGCGCAATCGAATGACTGCCGCCTCTGCGCAAATACATTTTGACTGAGCCAATTACTGCGACATCACACGTCTGTGATTTACGCGCAGAAGCCGAAGACGCTGAGAGTTAAATCATGCAGTCACTGACCACGGAGCAGAACTACAGATGTGCTCGTAAAACAATTAATAAAGGCCTGAAAAGATGGGAGGTTCACTGACATGTATGCTAGCCTCCAAGAAGACAGGAGCTGCTAAAAGAATTGCTCTCTGGCACAGTAATACCTAGAGATAATGGTTTGTTGCGGGGAAAATTGACTGTTTACTGGCTTTCGACACATGTTCAGCTTATCAAAAGATTACTGGCTTTCGCGTGTACGTGGAGCTGTTACCCTATTTGACTGAGCCAATAAGAATCACGCTATTGTAATATTTAATGCCTGTTATTGGCCTGCAGACAGCTACGTTGTGTCAGACGGATATCACCCATGAAACTACAGTGTTCTTAAGGGTATGTTGGTACAAAACATTTTCGCGATATACCATCATCTCTAGTGATACCTAGAGGCACGAGTATTTCGCGTACTGATTGTAGGTCAGGTTGAACTCCAATAACCTATATATATCACTGTAACTTCTATGATTAGACGACAGCTGTTTTGACACACCTTTGGAGGTTGCAAGCCAGTAGACAATAATTAAATAATTCGTGGGGCTACACACTTGTACGTTTAGGAGCCAATGGATATTCGAATATGGCCAGTGTGTGTATAGGACTGAGAAGTCTGCTACCAGATTAATACGCGAAATACTCGTGCCTCTAGCTGATACCATGTGATTGGGCCTGCATTTTTTTGGTGTCTGACAAGCCAAGAACTAACTGCGAAAGTGGCTCGGACTTACAGTTGTTGGAATTCTAGCGGGTTTTTAGGACTCTAAAATAGGTGGAGACCCGGAAACTTTGCGAATTCATTTGAAAAGACGTTAGATTTCAAACTTCTATACTCGTCCATTACTTTCGCGAATGGGTTGCTGTTACTGAAACTCGTTCTTGAGGACTGTGAACCAGTAGCAGACCTGCATCAAAACACTCACTGATGCCTGCACTACCATTTTAAATGTACTACTGGCCACTCACTATAGCAGCAGCCAATGTATAAGCAGCTTAAGGCAGAGTATATACAGGACTGTGGAGTCTAGACAGATGATCGTTGAACATCGCGACAATTCCGGGCCTCTAAAAGTAGGCAACTAGAGACCTGAAAAATTCGCCTTTATATTTAGGCACAAGCTAGAATTCCATCAACTGTGTCACTTCCGCAATCGGCCCTTGACTTATTTGACCCCTCGTGTAAGTCGCTGAGCCAATAATAAAAATGTAACTAAATGCAGACATACACCGTAAAAAAATTGAGGTAAATTTACTCTACATGTAATGGAAGCTAATTACCTCTACAAGTGAGAGAAAATTACTCCACACATGTCAAGGAAATTTACTCAACTGGTAACGTAATTTTTCATTACATATTGGCGCAAGCCCTCTAGGACAATTTGACATAACGCGCGAGCGAAACTTCCGAGTGGTTTGTATGACGAATACACTACCTTGCGGAAATTCCCACACATATTCGGAAATCAGATTTCCCTCTCAATGTTGGGGAATATTACCATACATGTGATGAGTAGTATTACTAGCATGTTTTACAGTGTATCACTGTGTCAGCGAGCAGCTAATGAACAGCTGTTTTTTGCCTGAGTGCACATATATTCTTGAAGACTAGCCTACAGGTCAGTGAATCCGCGAATTTTTCCTGTCTCTATAGGCAACAAATGCAGCGTATTTGAACTGCATGGCTGACGGTGTACGAGATGTAACGACTGAAATAATTACAACGTGCATTATTGCTCCGACCATTTCGTGTTGATGCGGCCAAATTCTCTGCATTAACTACTATAACCGGATTCACGAACTTCTTGTCCACGTGTTGTACACTTAGCCTTGTACTTAAAATAATGAGGGCATCTATCAGCAATAGCACGCGTCGTTGCGTCGACGAGGTAAACCAGGACGAAACTAAAATAGTGTAAAGTTTAATGGGTCTAGCTGCAAATATTGCAACCACGGAGTTTTAAAATGGTGCATCAGTGTTAAGTACTTTAATTATAATTAAAGGCACTGATTTCTCGTATAAATAATTTTGCACCAATTTGTTTCAGTGACGTGCACATCTGCAGCTGTGCTTCGTGGTCAATGATTGGATATTTTTAACTCTCAGTGTATTGGACTTCTACCCGCAAATCACAGGCGTGTATTGTCGCAGTAACGATATTCTAATCGGCTCAGTCAAATGACGTTACAGGTTTCCATGCATTAATTTTTGGACCTTGATATGTCCCTGTTAATGTTCTCAAAAGTATACATGAGGCGCAGGTAAATTTGGTCAGGGGAAAAAAACAAAGACACGTGACGTAAATATCTCGGAGTATAATTGCCGTGTTACCTCACTGTCGCGTGCTGGTAGGTCTTTTACTGGTGTCCCCTCGCTGAGAAGCAGGACTGTTTCCAAATGTTTATTTGATGACGCATCGATCTTGTACGGCAAAGGGAAGTCTACATACATAACCAGGCCCGTCGCAAGATCTCCTCGCTCGCAGAACTTCAAATATACAAGTTTTTCCTCTACGTTACTGAGGAGACGTGGGCAGCTGGAAGACGTTTTGATTTATATACTTGCTCACTTTAGTGACTTTTCCGTTTAAGATGGCCGCCTGCCGAACCCGCAGAGCTGCGTGCCGTGCACAGCTTCGGCCGTTACTAGATTATTCGAAAACTGCTTGACGTGCGTAAGTTATGTCTGTTTAGTAATAGCATTCTGATAATGTTACACACATGTATAACCATTTCAGGTCCTCCAAATGTTTGTAAAGTTTATTTTCTTGCTGTGTTTGTGGCCCTTTTAAGGTATAAAATTCTTGCCCCGGAATATTTGAAAGGTATAGGCATGAGATGTTTGTTGCAAGGGAAGATTACAATTAGAATTTATTATTTTGTGGATATGCGCCATTAATCCTGTTTTGTTGACCAAACTTGTGTTGAATTACTATGTACAAAAAACACAAAAATTGTATTTTTTGTACGTTTGTCATTCAACACAACTTGGTCAACAAAACATGAGCATTGGCTAGAGATAGGAAATTTCGCGAAAAAATTTTTGCAGCACTTTGTTTCAGTGCCTTACGTGCGCACCTGCGTCTCGGCTTTGTGGTCAGTGATTGGATGCCGTAACACCCAGCGTCTTGAGGTTAAACCCGCAAATCACAGACGTGATGTGTCGCAGTTATCCGTGTACTGATTGGCACAGTCAAATGAATAACGACTCTGCACAAAAACACTCTGCAAATATTCATGAAGTTGAGCTGCAGGTGTGCACGTAAGACACTGAAACAAAGTGGGGCGAAAATCTTTTCACCAATAATTTCCTGTCCCTAGCAATGGCGCATGTCCACAAACCAATAAATTCTAAATGTATAGGCATGTACATTGTACAATACACTTTTATTTTTAATATTATGTCATAAATTCATAGCTGAACACGTTTAACCAGGTGGTCACCTTAACGTAAGGTAGAATACATTCGCTGCATTTCAAATTTCATGCTTCCTTATTTTTCCTCAACTAAATATCCACATTTTAACTTTAAAATGTGTGTATATATATATATATATATATATATATATATATATATATATATATATATATGTATATATATATGTATATATATACATATATATATACACATACATAAGGCCATTTCATTCTATCAGCACTATTTGAAAACACTTCAAATTAAAATGTTATATACAGTACAAACAATTATTTATAGATATTAAAAAAATAATTCAGAGAATGTGACTAACGCTGCTAGTGTTTATATTTATATAAAATGCGGAATTATGTATGTATATAATTTAAAATAAATAATATAACACGCAGAATACTTTTGTACTACAACAGCAGGAAATGTCAGTCAATAAAGTATAACGTTTTTTTATTTAAGCTATTACTAGAGGCCGGAAAATTTCGCTGATTCAATGAGCTGCAGGCTAGAATCCATTGTCCTATGCATATTCAAGCCCTGTCTATTCGTTCATTGTCCACTGTTCCAATGAGTCGTACTTAATTGAACGGTACCCATTGTCTATTGTAGTGTTTCACAGTAATAAGATCCAGTTCGCGCTCTTTGCTCTGTACGTCATGTATGTCCTGGAGAATCTGTGCATTTTCGGACCTGTGTTCATATAAAATTTTTTGTTCCTGTTCCTGTAGCTCAGGATTGTTCCCCTAAAATATTGACTTGCAATTTTACTGCTTTTTATGTATATAAAATATTTTATTACGAATAAAATATATTTAAATAAAAAATAAAGAATTAAATATCGTTTCAGAGAACTTTAAAGAAATCCGTACAATCTTGAGAAAAATTATATTTGTTTGTAAGCCACATTTAATCGTGCCCGATTTACATACTTAAGTTAAAGTGGATTCATAACAGTGGGTAGGAAATGCTTGTAAAAGTATTCGACATAAATAGAAGAATCGAAATGGACGTTCTAAGAGTACTTTGTATGCGTCGATTGCACGAGCTGCAACAAATAGTTACCGCATAGAAATTAAAAAAATATCAGGTGTGTTTAATATGTAGGTTTAACAGACACGAAGCCACATGATTGTATTGAACATAATTGGGTGCTACACACCCGAGAGCCGTGGCCTACATGATACTTATACATATTACGTATTCGGCGGTGTTCATATAGTTGTAACGATATCGTTTTCCGACGAAAACCATTTTCTGCGTCGTGAACAGGAGAATATCGCTTCAGAAATAAGAAAGTATGTAGTAATTTATGAAATAGTGTTCTCGATTGTTTGTTTTTATAAAGAAAATACCAATTTGTTAATAGTCTTGAGGGCATTAAAAAAAACCCTAATAAATCGTATATTATCGTGGGCTTCGTCGAGATGAACAAAACGTCAGTTGTGGCTTATAATTAAGAGACTGGAAATATTCGTGACATGTAGGCTAGCATCCAAGAATATCTGTGAATTCAGTAAGACCGCAGATGTTCATTGGCTACTCGCTGACACAGTGATACCACGTTATTTGGACTGCATTTAATTCCTTCTTTATTATTGGGGAAGCGGCCTCCATGATGTGTCAGATAAGTCAAGATCCGATTGTTTAAGTAACACGCATTTAGTTGCTTGAATTATAGCTTAACCCAAAAAGAAAATTGCTATTTTTTCAGGTCCTTACATATACTATATGTTGGTTCGACGCCCCCCCCCCTTTTTTTTTCTCCTTTGTGTAGTATAATTTAACATGTAACTCCCTATTCTTAATCTTGCCAAGGCTATGGAGAAGGCAATGCACTTAAGAATACCGCCTACCTGCGTGCTAGAGGCTCAGAAGTGTCGAAGCTATAAGGGTCACCTTGAAGCGCGCATAAATACCACATCACATCTAGGAGCCAAGCGCTGAACAACTAAACAAAGTTTGTAGCAAAGTTTGGTGCACATCGCAATCTGAGTTTCACATACATCCGGTTAGTACATTTTGAAGTACGACCGTTTGAAAAGATAGTTTTTACCGAAGTTGGACGGCTTAGAAACCATGGTTTTTTTAACCCCCCGACCAAATTGAAAAGATTTTATAAGTTTGATGGCTATGTCTGTCTGTGTATCTGTCTGTGGCTTCGTAGCTCCCAAACGGATTTACCGATTTCAATGCTTCTTTTTGTAATTGAAAGCTATAGCAATGAGCACGTTATCTTAACAATAACATTCCGTTACTGCCGGAAGTGTGTTTTCTTTTCGTACACTGGCGCAGTGGGTACATACATAAAAGTTTCGTAAAAAAACGTACTTACGAACACACTACATCGTATTTAAAAATCGTGCTAGGCGGCGCCCTTAAGGGCGCGGTTTATCTCAGTTTTCAACCGCTTTTTTTATTTTTATATTTGTACCAGATATTTTGTTTCTTATTTTATACATAAATTGTGATTAGGTCTTCCTCTTAGGAAATTTTTGTATCTCTCGTGGTTTATGCGTAATAAGTCGTAAACGTCAAAATTGGGACTTTACGGTTTTAAGTACGCCACTAAAACCAACTGACATACCAAACCGAAAAAATTGATACTATATAACAATGTTGTAGGCTATGATTTGACATATATAAAAACAAGGAAATATATTATTTGTATTTCTAAAAAAAAATTTGAAATATTCTTAATTTTTATATCAAAATTCAGCAATTTTTATTAAATACAAAAATATTTAATTTTTTTATTTTTATATATGTCAAATCATAGCCTACAAAATTGTTATACACTGTGAATTTTTTCGGTTTAGTATGTCAGTTGGTTTAAGTGGCGTACTTGAAATCGTAAAGTCCAAATTTTGACATATACGACTCATTACGCAAAAAGTATGAGAGATACAAAAGTTTCCTATGAGGAAAATTTGATCACAATTTATGTCTAAAATAAGAAAAACATATCTGGTACAAATATAAAAATAAACAAAACGTTGAAAACTGAGGTGAACCGCGCCCTTGAGGGTGTTCAAGTGCGTTTAATACCAAATTTTTATATTCTTATGAAATATTAATACTTTTGTTGATGCTTGTGAGTACAGTTTCCTCTTACGAAACAATTTTAGGTCGTGTAGTTTTCTCATGACGGTGCGTCAAAGTCAAAACTGATATATTACGCTGCCATAAAATTAGTGAAAACCAGTCGACTTACGTAAACGAAATAGTTCACAGTGAAATAACATGCAATAAGCTACATAACCAAATGTTGGAAAAATTCACTGTGAACAACTTCTGTGTTATAAAAATTCTGAATTAGCGACTTTTTCCCGTACTTTTGCGATTTTTTTTTATTTTAAAAGATTCAAAATTTGTTACGTTACGGGTTTATAAATGTTAGGTTACGTAGCCCGGCGCACGTTGCTTCCTTGTGAATTATTTCATTTGAGCAAAGCAGTTGGTTTTTACTATTTGCATGGCAGCGCAACAAGCAAATTTTTACTTTAATGCACCGTTATGAGAAAACTATGCGACTTAAACTTGCTTTGTAAGAGGAAACTGTACTCACAAGTATCGTCTACAAAACTAATATTGTTTCATGAAAATATAAAAACATCATTTTGTCTCACGTTAACGCTAAGGTTGTCTTGCTTTTACTTTTTAGCGATATTATTTTTACGCATAAACGAGAGCAGATACCAAAAATCTGTTCGGCAGTTTTGTTTAAAATTATCTTCTCCATCTTGGCTTTTTTTAGGGGAGTAAATACTGAGATTTTAGCTAACTATGAAATGAAAGAAATTTCGGTTGACTTTTTAGTCTAAACCGTATAATTTATTGTTTAAAAAAATAGTTATCATGTCAAAAATCACCTTAGACTAAACTACCAAACAGATTTTTTGTATCTGCTCTCGTTTAAGCTTAGAAAATAATTACCGCAAAAAAAAAAACAATAGAAAAAAGAGGGCGTGGCAGATAAATATGCGCTGAGTTCTACAACTGAGAGCTACACTTTTTAAAAGTCAATATAGGAAAACTACAAAACAACAATCCTTGATAATTATATTTGCCAACTTCACGAGCAAACATTTACCCAGAATGATGCATTTTTTAATCGTGACATCATGCGCCGCAATTAAATGTACGAGATTTCGGCGGCAGAGATTGTTCTTCAGATATACGTTACTAGCGAAAAATTTTTGCTCAGAAAGTTGGTAAAACCTATTTTCTAGGATTGCTGTTTTTTTTTTTTTTTTTTTTTTTTTTTTTGCGAATAGGCGTCGAGAAACATAGGATTTTGAACTGTTGCTTTTAGAGCTGAATTATATATCAGTACGTTGGAAAGTGGCGACGTCAATTCCAGAGTGTTCGCGTATCTGCGATAAACACTTGACATGCTTGTTTTGCCTGCCGTGCACGTCCGCATATCTGCAACACAATGCTGTCGTACTGTAAGCAGAACAAGAGCTATTGTCAGTGCTGCAGTGTTTGTGGTTGTGTTAGCTGGAACAAACGACAGTAGCATGCTGAAGTGCTCGTCACAACATCGCGACCAGATACATCCATGTTGCGACAGGCGATGGCCAATCACGTTGCGTACCTTACATGACGCACTACGGTAGTAAGTGCGCGATAACCACAGTATAAGTTAAATGTTGAATTTGTTCGGAATAACCGAGCGAGGTTGTTGATGTGGAAGAATACTCTATCATGTCTTCGCAACTCGACTAGGGAAAACAAATCCTACCACGCGCTTCAAATAAGTTGTAAAGTGTGGGGAAATACTTTTTTTTTACAAAACTATTCCATGTGTGCCCATTGTACCAATGTACGAAAACAAAACACTTCCAACATAGCCATTTAGGCATTTTCATTCATCCGTACTTCAAAGTTTACTAAGAGTATGTAATTGAAACTCAGAAAAGTGCACTGAACTAAGGATAATTCTACAAGGAAGAAATAGCAATGTTAAAAGTTTGTCACAGGGAAAATTTCTGCAACTTGAGCGCTGCTATCGGCAATTGGTGCAAACTGACAAATCACAGATATTTCCTGAACTTTAAGTTACATAAAGTTAATAATTTAATACAAAAGATTGGTTAATTTTCACTTTAAAATTAAGTTAAATGGCTTATTTCTTTTCCAAGCCTATTTAAATTAAATTTTACTACAATTTCGTATTTTCTGGTCCCTTAACGATAGCAGCGAAACTAGCGGCAGAAATTTTCTCTGTGCTAAACTCTCCCATAGTAAAACACATTTTCTTTCTAACCTGAGTAGAATCAACCTTGAACTTTGCTACATACTTTACATCAATAAACTTGTGTGGTCATTGGCCATAGAGAAAATGGATATGCTGGAATCTGGCACACTAGTTCAGCGCTTGGCTCATTGAGTCGATGCGGCATTTAATGAGCGCTTCAAGATCGCCTTTATAGCTTTACTTCTGAGCCTCTAATGCCCAAGATACGAGGCGCCCTTAAGGTTCCTGTCTACCTGTGCTTGAAACATATCGTAGCGAGTTACAAGTAATAATATTTGGAAAAAATGTCTCAAAGCACATTACGTTTATACATCTATGAATAGAAAACACATTTTATACATTGTTTCTATCAGTTTGAAAATTAGGATCGCTTATTAGAAACGCGATTTTCAAGACTTTCAAAATTGACTAAAATCAGCTTTTTTAAACTGCCGTATCTAGGAAAATTTGAATCGGATTCGAAAAATAAGCGCTGGAATTGGAACTGTAAGTATCGCAAATAAAATTATATGGTTACAGCTTAAAGTCCGATAAGAATATGAATAATAGTAAAGCTCTGCGCGCCAGTTGCTGGGTTTGCGTGTAGAGGTGATATTGCATTACGTACGCCGACCGACGTCACTCTTAACGCTTCATCGGTTTTGTTCCTCACATACACCAACACAGCCTACCTAGATAAGAACCTTATCGAAGATACTAGAAGTGCAGGATCTACCACAGCAGACTCTACTAGAAGTTCACTGACTTTGTTGTGGCAACACTGCAGGAAAGGGTAAAATTATTAACGCTCTGAGCTCTACTGCGGCAATGGATTCTGTAAGTCGGGTGTTTTAAAAATTCACACATTCATTTTTGAATTCGGGTTTATTTTTCTGGGCAAGGAAGTATCCAAACGTCTGTCGATTTGCGTCCGTTTCGCAATTGGCCTACGACCTATTTGGCACTTTTTGGAGACTTGAGCCAACAGTAGATAAGAAGGAAAATTCTAGTCGAATCATAGTGCACGACAGTGACGTTGAGCATCCAACGAGCATAGCCGATGTATGCTTCATTGTATATATCTAGGGACCCTTGTTTTCCGCGAAAAGAATTTTACCCCAGTTTGTTTCAGCGACTTACGTGCACATCTGCAATTCTGCTTAGTTGTTATTGGAGGTATGTCGATGTGAGGATCCGTATATCATTTGACTGAGCTAATTACGATAACGTCCCTGCAACCCCACACGTCTGTGATTTGCCGGTAGAATTCCCTGGCTAGTGAGAGTTAAAATATCCAATCACTGACCACGAAGCAGAACTGCAGATGTGCACGTAAGGCACCGAAACAAAGTGAGGCAAAATTCTTTTCGCAAAAAACAGAGGTGTCTATACGTATATATATATATATATATATATATATATATATATATATATATATATAGTTTAACTTTTTAAAATGTTTTTGAAACATATATACTGTCAACTTATGCGCGCATTACTGGATTACTAGTTCGCATAAGAATGGATTAACGAGATATCACAATCACTTTTCTTTTGTTTACCGTGCTCCGAGGACATATTTTTACTAAATTTTTGAGAAAGGTGCGGAATGTAGAGATTGTATGCAAAATCACAAGTCATTACGTATTCGTGTGTATAATAAAAAATTCATTTTTATACGTAATTTTTTATTGGCAAATTTGCTATTTTCGGGTTATCCACGGTTACTGACTATCCGTACGTCGCGAGGCATCAACTTACACGGATAATGTAGCGTTTACTGTATTTATAAATTTCAGTGAGCCCGCTAACTTTGCCGGTCTTTAGCGGTCATAGTTGTTGTATAGTGGCATGTCAAAGCCAAAATTTGCATTAAACGTTTTCATACAAGAATTTTTATGCATGTCTCGGCGTAACCCGTGACACTGTTCTTCGATGTAAATTGTTTAATTCCATTTAAAGAGTTGGTTTTCATTTTGGTATAAAACCATTTTATGCAAAGTTGGGCTTTTATATGCCATTATACAAAAACTATGAGAAATAGAACAATTTAATTTCTTGAAAAGTAGTCACAACGTACACCTAAAAAACAAACCATGTATGGTACAAATGTAAAAACAATTAAAATTTGGCATGAACTTCCTTCCCCCTTAAAAAGTATTTTGTTGGCAGAATAATGTTGTATTTCTAAAAATGTAGTTAATACATGTCAACAGTTGTCCTTACCCACTAAGGCGGCCGCCTGGTGAAGTGTGTGTTTGTGCGTGTGAGGCGAAAATCGATAAGGCACTACGAACGACGTCGGAAGGCACGTATATAATTGTAATATCGCCTCTACGCCCAGAGTTTTTACTGTGCGTCTTTAATAGTGCGTGGTAGATAAATAAACGCTGAAAACATCAATTGATTTCTACGCTTATTTCGAAGCCGATATGGATAAAATTCTCAAAGACAATCCTAGATAATAATATTTGCCAACTTTATGAGTAAATATTTGTCCCAGATTATTAATTCGTTACGCGTGATCTCTTGCGCCGCAGTTAAATACGAGGTTCCGGCGTCAGAGATTGTGCCTCAGAAGTTCGTAACACTGGAAACAATTTTGTTCAAAACGTTTGCTAAAACTGTTGTCTAGGATCGCTATTGTTTAATTTTCGGGAATTGGCTTCAAGAAACCTACAATTATAGATTAATGCTTATAGTGCTGAATTATATACCACGCCCTCTTAAGGTTGTTCGAGTAGGGAAAAAAACATAATTTTATCTTTGAATCAAATAGTGTTAGTTTTGTACACATTACTTGAGAGTACACATACTTCTAACGGAAAAAAATTAGCTCATCTAGTTTTCCCGTAATGGGACTTCAAAGTCAAAATTTGCATATTTTTACTTCATACAAAACTTGAAAACCAGATAATGAAATGGAAAAAATCACATCGAAACTGCGTGTTACTGTCTATGGCTTGTAGCATATAAAACCCGTTACCTAAAAATGGTTATGTTAAATAAAAAATTTCAAAATTTGTAAATTTTTTCGGTACATTTAGAAATTTATTTTAAACACAAAAATATATTTTATAATGGGTTTTGTATATGCTTCAAGCCGTAGACTGTGACGTGTAGTTTTGATGAGATTTTTTCCATTTCATTATATTTACTGGTTTTCAAGTTTTGTGTGAAGTAAAAATATGCAAATTTTTGCTCTGAAGTGACATTACGGGAAAACTGGTTGAGCTGATTTTTTTTTTTGTTACAGGTTAATGTACTCTTAAGTAATGTCTACAAAACTAACACTATTTTATACAAATATAAAATTATGAATTTTTCCCCACTTGAACGCCCTTAGGAGTGATCCTATCATTTTACTGGGCCTATCACTGTAACTAAGCCTAATGTGCTTGTACTATTCACCTCAGTTTTGAGCGTATACGGTGCACATACTTCGAGAAACAATCGTTTGAAAAAGCCGACTTTGGCAAAATTTTAGTATTTTAAAATAATGCTCCCAATATGCGTGGTATCTTAAAAGCCATTTTCACAAGTAATCTGAAGTTAATTTCTGTTCGTAGATAAGCATTTTGGACGCACTTCTCTGAGAATTAACGTGCACGTCTCTGAGAAAAAAATGTAACACCGAACACGCTGCACGCAGTTCGAGCGCCTACTAGGGCGGCCGCTTTAAAGACATAGGCCTAATTACAGAAGATGGTTAGGGACCCCTGTTTTTCGCGAAAAGAATTTTGCCTCACTTTGTATCGGCGTCTTACGTGCACATCTGCTGTCCTGCTTCGTGGTCAGTGATTGGATATCTTACCTCTCACGAACCTTGGTATTCTACCGGCAAATCAAATACGCGTGTTGTTGCAGGAACGTTATTTTTATTTGCTCAGTCAAATCATAAAATAGACACGCTGCCAATAACCATGAAGAAAAAATTTAGATGTGTACGTAAGGCACTGAAACAAAGTGGGGCAAAATTCTTTTCGCGAATAGTAGGGGTACCTATGTATGATTCATTGTTATACGTCTGACACAACGTAGATATCTGGAGACCAATAATAATAATCAAATATTAATAGCGGTATTCTTATTGGCTTAGTCAAACAGGGCAACAGCTCTACCTATAAGCATTAGCTGAACGTACGTAGAAACCCAATAATCAGTCAAGTTTTCCCGTTTTCCCATCATCTCTAGACATATTTTTACTGCTTGACAAAGCTAAGTGAAGCCCCGGGTACGGGAGGTAAGAGCGCTAGTGTTTCGAGGTTTCATTGTGAAAGAAGTGGAGAGGAATGTATTGGGGCCATCCCTCCCTGTACACTCCATTCATATTGTAAGCGACCATCTGTAGTAGGTCTAAAAGACCTATGCAATGATTTACCTTGTAGATGCGCGGTGCAAAACGACACGACCTGGACAACAACTTACTACACACTGTGTCACTTTTCAGCTGACGAGACTGTATGCAGTTCATGTCGGGACAGCCATGCTACTTGCTCGCTATTGGCTAGGAGGGTGTAGCGGGACAAGGAGATTAGTAAGATGAGGTATGTTAGTGAGGAAGGGCGGCTGTAGTTCACATGTTTTCCGAGGACACACTTAGGTTTGACGAGCAGTACTTGCCACGAAAATAACCATGACAGTACAATCCTCAAGCATTTCCTAGCGTGTGAAATACGACCTGCTACAGCAATTTCTGTTTGTCAGTCGTATCGTTCTCTAGCGACAGCCATGAAGAGAGACATAAAACAAGCTTTACTTGACACGGCGAAGTTATTAGGAGGGGGGGACGTAGAAGTCACGGGAAGCTGCGGTCAAGGTCGATTGTGAACACATCAAGAAACATTCTGGTAACCAAATAAAAGTTGCCGCTGCTCATGAATACGCTTGACTTCGAGGCAAGATTGCGCCAGGAGTCGAACATGATTACAATTCACTTTACGACTTCACAATTAACTTTTATATTTGCTTGATGAAAGCTGCAAACGATTTCCTAGTACGTGTGAGTCACATACGCAGTTGAATCTAATGACATCTTCACATCGAAGCTAACGACGACCCTGCTAAGTTAAGTTTTCGTTACCTTAAGAATGAGATATAATCGACATCTTGAGTTTATGTATTTTGTGTCATAACTTTCAACCTGGATCAATGTATGCAACTTTAACCTAACTACGGAATAGAAAACATACTGATACAATTTTAGACTTTGTAAATCTTTGTTTGTCGTTGCTGTTGTTGCAGGTGGAATTGTAGTTAGAACATTCTTATTACTTTCTTAACTGTGATTCGATATGTAACAACAGTAATGGAAAATAAAGATTTCCGTTGCCGAAAATACTATCAATATGTATTCTATTCCGTAGTTAGGTTTAAGTTGCATAACTTTACCCATAAGAAAAGTTATGACACAAAATGAAAACATTCAAGATGGCGACTATCTCTCACTCTTAAGAGGGCGTGGTACATAATTCAACACTAAAATCATAAATCTATAACTGTAGGTTTCTTGAAGCCAATTTGCGAAAATTAAAAAACAATAGCAATCCTATACAATGGTTATAGCCAACGTTTTAAACAAAATTGTTTCCAGTGTTACGAACTTCTGGGGCAGAATATCTGACGCCGGAACCTCGTGCATTTAACTGCGGCGCAAGTGATCACGCGTAACGAACTAGTAATTTTGTAAAAATATTTACTCAAAAAGTTAGCAAATACCATTATCTAGGATTTTCACTGAGTATTTTATCCATATTGGCTTCGAAAAAAGTGAGAAATCAATTGATATATTCAGAGTTTATTTATCCACCACGCACTCTTAAAGCCCTTTGTGTGCATAAGCGACTACAGTTGCAGATTACAAAAAACGTAACCAAAACATTACTTTGTGCGCGAGAAATCTCGTAAGAAACGGTAGAGTTTACCCGACAAAAGAACAACGCCTATGCTGATTGACTGTGGTTACGTTAACTTCATGGTAACTTCATATTTGGTTATGTTATCTTTACATAGCTATTTTTCTAATGTGAAAAGACGGCAGTACTGTCGATAACTGAACATTACAATAACACAGCGGTAACGTAAACAGCTTCATGTTAACTTCATTGTAAAGCGGCCTTAAGGGCGCGATATACCTCAATTTTCATCACCATGTTTTTACGTATTTATTTGTACCGGTTATTTTTTCTTGTTTTAGACACAAAATGTGACTCAATTTTTCTCTTATAAAAACTTTTATCTCACATAGTTTTTGCGTAATGGCTCGTTATAGCCCAAATATGCATGTTTCCGTTTTAAGGACGACACTTAAACCAACTCACTTACCAAACTGAAAACATACACAGTGAATAGCAATATTGTAGGCTACAAGTTCAGCTATGTTAAACCACAAAATAAAATATTTTTGTATTTAAAACAAATATCGAATTTTTAAAATTTTGTTTTTATATTTCAGTATTTTTGTTTAAATACGAAAAAGTTATTCTTTGTATTTATGTACGTGACATTGTAGCCTGCAATGTCTTTATGCACTGTGAATTTTTTTCAGTTTGGTATATCAGTTGGTTTTAGTGTAGTCCCTAAAACGGAAAAATGCATATTTTGACTTTAACAAGCCATTACGCGAAAACTATGAGAGATAAAAAAATTTCATAAGAGCCAAATTTAGGCACATTTTGTGTCTAAAATATGAAAAAAAAAAAAAAAAAAAAAAAAAAAAAAAAAAAAAAAAAAAAAAAAAAAAAAAAAAAAAAAAAAAAAAATCTGATACAAATAAAAAAAATGGTGATGAAAATTTCTGTACGCCCTTAATGCTTCTTAGTCAGGTCTCTGAGACGTTTGCGTAAAAGCGGTATAACTCGATAAATAAGAAAATTATGTTAACTGTATCAGCATTTTATGTATGTTATTTTCTGCATCTCGGCGTAAGGATATAATTCTACTGGTTTAAAGAAGTGAAAGGAAAAAATTTAATATGTACGAGAGTATATACCATTATGCACCATTTGTTTTCAAACTTTCTTGTTCGATTTAATTAAAACACCGTTTTTCGTATTCGTATCCCAGTTTACTCACACATCACAGTTGTATGCATGAAAATTGAGGATTTGTATAGAGATACTAACTTTTCTGCTCCGTGGCTAGTGTTTGTAAGTTTTTAACTCTCACTGTCTTGGGATTCTACCTGCAAATCACAGACTCTTCTTCACACAGACACGCTGCCAATAACCATGATGCAGAGCTGCAGATGTGCACGTAAGACAGTGAAACATGTTGGTGCGAAATTTTCGTTCATGGAAACCTACAGTCCAAGTCTACATGATCGTTTACAGGAAACCAAAAAAATCTTTGTTATTTAAAAAATATATATTTTTTTTTTCATATAGCTTTATTTGCAGTAGCCTGCAGAGATTTCGTGAAAAATGAAACAGACTTGTAACGGTGTTTGTGAAATATTCGTAAGTAGTTTGTAAATTGCTACAATAGATGGCGTTTTTACATGCAAAATAAATTTAATATTGTAAATGTTTTAATACTTCGCGCTTAAGTTGAAAGTATTTATGTGATATGAAGGGACCATTGTTTTTCATGAAAAGATTTTTTCCCCAGTTTGTTTCAGTGCCTTGCCAGCACATCTGCAATTCTGCTTCGTGGTTATTGGCAGCTTATATTTGTGAAGTGACGTGTCTCGTTCGACTGAGCCTATCAAAATAAGGTTACTACAACATCACACGTCTGTGATTTGTTGGTAGAATCGCAAGACTCATGAGAGTTAAAATATCCAATCACTGACCACGAAGCAGAACTGCATATGAGCAACATAAGGCATCGAAACAAACTGGGGCAAAATTATTTTCTCGAAAAAAAGGGATCCCTACTCATAAAGTCTTAATTCACGATATTTCTAAGATATTGTCAATTGTGTGTGGGCCTTAAGATCCCAATACAGCTGGCACATTGACATTGTTGCAGCATGTTAGGAATAATTATTTTTAAAAAGTACAGTACTACTAAACATGTGTTCGATACTTTTACCTATGAAATGAAAACACATTGCGAACTATGCTACTCTTCGTCTATGCTTCGTTTTTTTTTTTTTTTTTTTCAGGCTGCTGCCACATAAAATATACCAACCGGAATCGTAAAACAATAATAGAGAAACACGCGCTGGACTTTACTAATGGCCGTCTTTAGTAGAAGGCCGGAGTCTTGAATGTGACAATAATGCATTGGAGGCCTGTTACCTACAGTCCTAGTCACTGCAGTGTGTCTTAAGTTCAGCTTTAGTGGCGTGCGCACGTCCACAACGGACTAGTGCAGCCAATGAGCGACCGGCAGCAGGCCCCCGATGAAGCGTTGCCACATTCAAGACTCCGGCCTTCTACTAAAGACGGCCATGCTTTACTACGTTCTTTCTGTATCTAAAAATTTAAGGTCACCTCTTAAAAGTCCCGCCAACGAGCAGAAAACACTGCGAGCCGTTTTCTCGCTCCGCCCTTAAAGGCGATACGATTGTTGAAGCACAAGCCAAACTAGATCTCATCGCCTGCTTGCCTCCGTACCTCAGACGCAACATCTAGCTGTATAGACCTCTTTTTTTTACTGCGTCTCTATAATTTCTCCACAAAAAGTCATTTTACCTTTTCATAAGTGTCAAAATCCATTTAAATTGTGGCATAGTATCCGTATGTTTAATTGGATCGTATTTTCGTTTACTAAATTTTGTAACTATGATCTTAACCTTTGAAAAGTAGTATTTTGTTGTCACCATAGTTTCAGTTCGATTCCTTATTTGTATTAGTATTTCTTATAAAGGCAACTCAAAAATGCAAAAATTGTGCCTTTGACAGCTTATTGTACAAAAACTACTCAATCAAAATTAGTATCACTCTGCGAAAATTTTACACCATTTGGTGTTGTTTACTAACCTGAATTTCACAAAATTGTAGAACAATCAGGTGGAAGGTGTCCAACGTCCGTAACTCTAGAAGGTTACATTTCGTAAACACTGAAGGGTATTTACTGTCGGAGATGTATCTCGTGCTGTTATTAAGGGGCCTCCCTACCTGTGCTTGAAATGCTTTGCAGTGATTTGCGATTATTCTTTTTTTTTTTGTCGAAACTACTAAACGCACATTACATTTGTGTATCTAAGAAAAGAACACACACTTGAAACTATATGGCCATAGTTTCAAAAAATGCAATCATTTTCGGGCCCCTCAAAATGGCCAAAAATGGATTTTTTAGACTCCCGCATATTGGGAAAGATAACAACCGGGTTCAAAAATCACAACTATAGACACAAGCGTTAGACTTTGAACTATGCTGCCCATAAATAAAATAATGTGGTCACCGCTTAAAGTCCCATAGGAAAAATGTTAATAGTAAAGCACTGCACGTCAGCTGAGTAACTAGCGCGGAGAGGCGATAATTAGGGCCCGGCAGTTTACGCGAAAAGATTTTTGCAGCCCTTTGTTTCAGTGACTTACGTGCGCGCACCTGCGTCTCTGTTATGTGGTCAGTGATTGGATGCCGTAACATACAACGTCTGGAGGTTAAACCCGCAAATCACAGAAGTGATGTGTCGCAGATATCCATGTATTGATTGGCACAGTCAAATGGATAATGACTAGAGCCAGTGATTTTTGGTGGAAATAATTCTGCAACAACTTGTTTCAATGCCTTACGTGCACACCTGCAACTATGGTTCGTGGTTATTGGCAGAGTATAATTTTGCTGTTATTTGATTAAATTAATGTAATAAAGATACTATATATACAAACTTATAACTTCGTTTTTATTTCATTCAAAAAGAACCTTCTTTCTTCTATTTTATTAATACACACATATATACAAATAATAAGACTGTCCTTTCTTAGTTTCTACTTGCAAAGAACAATATCATTAAAAGTGCCGTAGAAAAACATATTTCAATGATCACATTTGTTTATAAACCTTAACTTCCTCCCTTATTGAATATATTTTTTGCCTTTTAAATTATAAACCAATATGCTGTACGAAAAACGTTAGTTTTGATTTATGAAGAGGTTTTGTCAGTGCATCAGCAAGTTGTTTGTCTGTTGAAATTGATCTTATATTGAGAATTTCTTCCTGAACAACTTCTCTTATAAAAAAAAGTCTAATTCTGGTATGTTTGTACGTCGATGAAATTCTGGGTTTTTAGCTATCTTGATGGCTGCTTCATTGTCCACAAGTAGTGTCGGAATATCCCGTTGAACGATGATTTCGTCTAATAGTCGCTTGAGCCACACTATTTCACGAGCGGCTTCACTTGCTGCAACTAGTTCGGCTTCGGTTGTAGAGATAGCTACACTTGTTTGTCGTTGGCTTGTCCATGAAATAGGACCGCCAGCAAACTTGCAAACAGCTCCAGTAGTTGATCTTCCTGTTTTAATGTCACCGCCTAGATCGGCATCACTAAATCCTTATAAAATACTATGATCATTTTGTTTTTATACAATGCCAAGATCTTCAGTTCCTTTAAGATAACGAAACATTCTTTTAACCTTTACATTATCTTCAGTAGATGGATTTTCCAAAGATCGTGATACAACTCCCACTGCATATGCTATGTCTTGTCTTGTAGACACCATTAAACAAACGAGAGTTCCAACAGCTTGGTGATATGGATACTCATGAATATCTTTTCTCGACTGTGATTCTTCCTCAGGTGGACTTACGACAACTGGTGTAGGTGATGCTTTACAATTGCTCATTCCAGACTTCTCAAGAATTCTTTTAGTGTAATTCTTCTGATCTGTTCTAATCGTACCATCTTCTTCTTGATGAATTTCCAGACCAAGAAAGTAACCAATATTTTTGACAGTAACCTTAAATTTTGGTGTCAATTCTTCGAACAATTTATCTAGGAATGTCTTTTTCGATGATGTGACGAGACCATCATCAACATACAAAACAATTATAATTTTGTCATTTCCTTCAGTTTTTACGAATAGACATGGATCTGCTTTGCTTGGTTCAAAACCTAGTTTTACTAAGAAATCAACAAAACATTTGTACCAACATCGAGGAGCTTGTTTGAGGCCATACAGACTTGTTTTAAGTTTACAAACTCTGTTGCTTCTGTCACTGAAGCCTTCAGGTTGTTTCATATAAATTTCATCTTTATCATCTAATTTTCCATATAGGAAGGCTGTGGAGATATCAAACTGGCCTAAATGCATCTTCTTGCAAGCTGCAAAACTCAAAATTGTTCTTATTTTGCTCAATTTTGCAACCGGACTGAATGTTTCATCGTAATTAATTCCTTTTTCTTAGGAGAAACTTTTTATAACCAAACGAGCTTTAAATCTTTCGATGGATCCATCAGGGTTTTGTTTGATTTTGTAGACCCATCTACAAGGTATTGCCTTTTGACCTCTTGGTAACTCTGTAAGAGACCAAGTTTCATTAGCTCCAAGTGCTCTTATTTAATTCTTCATTGCCTTTTCCCATGCATATGAATCTGTACAATCTATGGCTTCTTTGAATGTTTCTGGGGTTTCTAGTTCATTTGTCATAACATCATACAAATATTCGCTGTAATGTTTAGGTGGATGAATGCTCTCCCTGTTTCGTAAAATCATTTTGTTTTGAGGTTCTTCTTCTGAATCAGGTCCAGTATCTTCTATGTTCTTGCTTGATTTGTCTGAATCTTCGTTTATTTCAAAATTTGGTAATGAAGTTAAATTTTATTTTCTGATTCTTTGATAGAAATCTCGGTACTTGGAATTAAAGGAGTTTCACTAAAAACAACATCACGAGATCGAATTAATGTTGATGTTTCTGGATTCCAAATTCTGTAACCACCGAAATCATATCCAACCAAAATACCTTTGATGGATTTCTTATCCATTTTCCTTATTCTTTATTTAGGAATATGAACGAAACACTCGCTTCCAATTATTCATAAATGTTTTATGCTAGGTTTTTTGTTGAACCACATCTCAAATGGTGTTTTGTCTTTAGTACCTGAGTTTGCTGATCTATTGAGAATGTATACAGCAGTGTTGGTTAGTTCAGCCCACAAGGATTGAGGAATGTTTCCATGAGAATGCATCATTGATCTCGCAGCTTCAACAACTGTTCTATTTTCTCTTTCAATGAACCCATTCATTTCACTGCAGTATGACATGGTCAACAGTTGTTGAATACCATACTTGTCTAATGTGTATTTCATTAATTTGTTATTAAACTCACCTCCATTGTTTGACATGAGAGTCTGAATGTGGTAACCTGCTCTACTACATTCTTTTAGTACCTGTAAGAATTTTTGATGAACTTCAGACTTTTCTCTAATAAAATATATAAATCTAAAACGAGTGAAGTCATTTTTAAATAATGCATAGTAACGATATCAAGAAAATGACCTCTGAAAAGGACCACAAATATAAGTATGAATGACTTCTCCTGGAACAGTGGCTCGTTTTCTTGTTACAAATTTTAATGTATGTGCTTTTCCATGTGAACAACCTTCACAGAATTCAGTTGTTAGAGGAATTTTAATTCCTAATTCTCTTTTAATAACAGTCTTCACATGTCTTTTATTTTGATGTGCAAGTCTTTCATGATATAGCTGTAATGTAGTATTAGGAACAGCGACTGCTTCATTTTCTTGTGAAATACTTAACTTATACAATGCTCCATTTCATTGTCTCTGGCCAAATAAAATGGTTTTGTTATTTATGTTTAAGTAACATTTCTCTGGAGTATAAATAAATTTACTATTTGGATTTTTGTCTTGTGCAGATAAGACAGAAAACAAATTCTTTTTAACCTTTGGAACATACCACACGTTTTATAAAGTGACAATATTATGTTTGTTACTGCTGTACATATTGATGTCAATATTGCCATATCCAATAGCAGGAACACTGTCTCCTTTTGCTGTTGTGATGTAAAGTTACATATATGGTTCGTTGCACCATTATCAACATACAAGTTCATACTGTCACATTCAACAGAAAATATGTCATTGTTTGTGGCAAATAATGATATGTTATTCTCGTTAACGTTACTACTAGGTGGTCGTCCATCCTTTTTCCATTTTATGTATTATTTAAGTATGTGACCTTTCTTCTTACAATAATGACAAATAATATTTCCTGCAGTCATATACAGACTATTTTTATGTCCCAATACAGTTAAAGCTTTTTGTTCATCTGTGTTAATAGAACAAGGACACAAATCTTTATTTAAGGTTCTTTCATGTGAACATAATTGACCTGTTAAATTGTCAATAGGACGTTCAGCCTTTAGTATTAGCTGCCAAGAAAAATAATCTTGTGGTAGAGTTTCCAAAATTTTGCATATCAATAAGATATCAGGAAGAGAAGAGGACTCATTTCCTTCACTCATCTCCAGCTTTAAATTATTCCAAATATTTTTCAATTTTGATAGATGGCTAGCTATATCATCTTTATGATCGTACTTGTTCGTGAAAAACTGCATGCATAAGTCAAATACTTATCATCTGTTATGTCTTCATACAATCTGTGCAATTCTAACCAAACATCTCTAGCGAAGTAAATCTCATTACTTTAGTAAGTGTTTCCTGATTCATGTTGGTAGTCAAAACTAACAACGCTTTTGTATCTGCATTTTTATAGTGTTCTAACTTATCATTATAAGTCTTTATTTCATCTGCTGACATTGTAGCACTTGAGTTTGTAGGTTCTATCAACTCACCTGATGCAACTTCAACTCCTCCAGGAATACTCCTTAACAAGATGAGTGCCTTGAATTTCCAAGTTGCCCAGTTGCTTTTTCCTTCAAGGTTTCCTATGTTTACTTTAAGATCCATTTTCCTGAGCGCTCGAAAAAAAAATCTTCGAAAAATTATAATTTAAAATATATATATAATGCGCATTTGTGGTGTGTCTGGGCCATAACCTTTTGTTGTTCTTTGATTCAATTAATGTAATAAAGATAATATATACGAACTTACAACTTCCTTTTTATTTCAGTCAAAAAGAACCTTCTTTCTTCTATTTTATTAATACGCACATAGATCAAAATAATAAGACTGTCCTTTCTTAGTTTCTACTTGCAAAGAACAATATTAATAAAAGTGCCATAGAAAAACATATTTCAATGATCACATTTGTTTATAAACCTTAACATATAATAGGGCAGAGGTGTGGGTTATTTGACTGTACCAATCAGAGCTATGATACCGCGACACCACACGTCCGTGATTTGCGGGTAGGACTCCGAGGCGCCGAAAATAAAAAACTTATAATATCTGACCATGAAGCAGCACCAAAAATCACTGGCTCTAATAACGGCTCTGCACAAAAACACTCTGCCTATAATCATGAAGTTGAGCTGCAGGTGTACACGTAAGACACTGAAACAAAGTGTGGCAAAAATATTTTCGCGAAAACTATCGGGCCCTAGCGATAATGCATTACGTACGTCGGTCAACTGCACTCTTACCACTCCTGCCTCGTACACACACAAACACACCCTATCTAGGGAGGCCCCTTAATCTGGCGTGCACGTCCGGAGGTAGAAGGAGAGCTAAGATTGGAGCGTGCAAGCTACATGGTCGTCTTAGCAGCCAGTGTATTGGTGTTATGCAAGCGAGTCGCGTGAGGCCTGGCTATCGCAAGGTCAAGTACAGGGAACAATTGATGGCCACGACAAACAGATATAATAAGTGGGCGTGTTTTTTTTTCTAAGCTCTCATCCAGAGCGAAGGTCGAGAACAATGTTTTGACGTTATGACGTCTTCAACTTCAATGCTGATGTAGCAAGCAGCTGCAACGATTGTTGAAATACATTATATGAGACACTTATTTTTGATGAATAGACAATCTATCATAGCATAAATTATTTTAAATAAAATTTCCAAACATATTTATTATATTTGCTCTCGCTTAAGGTGACGTTCTTTTGTTTCTACTTTTTTTAGTGATATTAATTTTTTACACCCAAACTAGAGCAGATAGAAAAATATGTTATGAGTGCGTGCACGCTGAAAACATCAATCGATTTCTACGCTTTTTTCGAAGCCAATACGGATAAAATTCTCAAAGAAAATCCTAGATAATGGTATTTGCCAACTTTATGAGTAAATATTTATCCAGTATTACCAATTAGTTACGCGTGATCTCTTGCGCCGCAGTTAAATGCATGAGGTTCCGGCGTCAGAGATTGTGCCTCAGAAGTTTGTAACACCGGAAACAATTTTGTTTAAAACGTTGGCTTTAACTCTTGTCTAGGATTGATATTGTTTAATTTTCGCAAATTGGCTTCAAGAAACATACAGTTATATTTTAATGCTTTTAGCGTTGAATTATGTACCACGCCTTCTTAAGCAGCTTTGTTTAAAATCGTCTTCTCCATGTTGGCTGATATTTTTTTTCAAGGCAGAAATTGCTACGATTTTAGCTAATCATGTAATTAACGACATTCTGGTTGACTTTTTAGTGGAAACCGTATAATTTCCTGTTTTCAAAAAATTGGCCATCAAGCCATAAACAGTTTTAAACGAAACTGTCAGACAGATTTTAATATCTGCTCTCGTTTAAGATTTAAAAATAATAATAATCACAAGAACCCTAGACACAAGGGAGGATGGTGTTAAGGGTGTTCACTTGACAAAATTTTATAATTTTATATTTGCGCGACACAGTGTTCGATTTATAGACGTTACTTGTGACTACATTTTCCACGTGTAAATTATTATTAGCTCTCATAGTTTCCCCATAGCGGCATATTAAAGTCAGAATTTGCAAGTTACGTGAACACGTAATAACAAAAACCAAGTGACTAACTCGAATGAAATAATTTATACGGAAATTAGTTATTATGTGTCATTTGCTAAATGATTTACAAACACACAGTGAAGGCCATTTGTGTTTTTTTTAATTGCCATAAATGAAGTAAATCGTCATTATTTCCAGATATATTTAAAAAGTAGAAAGAAATTGCTTTGTGTGTTTTAAAATATTTTAGCATGTGACCCATAATATCTCATATCAATGTAAATTCTTTCACTCTATTAGTTCGCGTGTTTTTGTTGTCCCTTTGTTTCCGTAACTTGCAAATTCTGACTTTGACATGCTGCTATGGAAAAACTATGAGAGCTAAAAAATTTACAAGTGGAAAATGTAGTTACAAGTAACCAGGGTTTATAAAAATCATGATTAAAATATCAAATTAATCATATTTTTTTATTAAAACCCGATTTTTAAAATTTAAATTCGATTTTTTATTTGAATCGTTTTTTTACATGAAACTTAATCGCGTATTCTAAGCACTGTAATTTTCTACAGGTGCTTTAAAATCAAGCAATTAGGGCATACTATATCCTGTTGTTATTCCTTTTATATAAATATGTATGATTGTAATCTGTCGGAACGAGTTGAACTTCATGCTAGGTGGCGCCAGATCGTTCCTAACTGCACCATGCCTTAAAAAAGATATTTTTTCAGAACATTTATATATCTTGTGTAGTTTTGAGAAGCATACCTCCTTTTCCGAAATTCTACTAAATGTCCAACGGCGTGCAATCTACGTTAAGTAACCGTTTGGGCACAGAAAAAGCTGCGAATGTTGTGGTTTTGTTTAAAGTATTAAATAAGTAAGAGTTTTTTTTAGGTTTGTGTTTTATAGGCTAAATAATACTCTTTTTTGAATAATTTGTTAGGTTAAGTAAAGACTTATTTTCAGTCATATGTAAGGGCATACTTTTTCTTATCAAAATGGACACAAATGTTATGGAAGATACATTCGATGCCTGTTATTCTACTTATGTTAAGTTTTTTTTGTAATGTTATTGGAATGTAAAACAGAAAAATATTCAACAATGTGGCCTGTCACGTCAGTAAATCATAATTATCACGTAATAATTACTTTGTGTCATTATTATTTGGTCAGGTTTATGGCTGTGTACAGCCAGAGTGTATACAGCCAGAGTCAATAACATACTTTTACTGCCATAGTAAAACTACCAATTACGTATTGCAAAAATAAAAAAAATAACAGAACTACAGAGCACGTTAGTGTTGTTTGCACTGTGGAGAAAAATATTACAGGAAGAATATGATCATTGCTTTGCAATGACCACGTTTAAAATTACAAAAAATTGATGTTAAATAAAAAAAACAGATTCTAATTTAAGAAATCATATTTTTATGATTTGTATATACATTCCTTGTAAAAAAGGTTACAAATTAACATCAACAAAAGGTTTTTTTGTTTCATTGTGTTGGTATAGTCAAATAATTTCAAATTTCCATATATTTGCGTGAAATTAATTACTGTTAGAAAAATGAAATAGGTATAAACATAAAAATAAGTATGTTATTTAAATCATTGATTTAATTTAAATGAATCACTTTTATTTAAATCAAGATTAAAATCATGATTTAAATCAATAGGCCGTGCAGTTAACGTCTATTAAACGAACATTATGTCGTGCATATATAAAACTATGTATTTTTGCCACATGAACATCCTTAAGGCGACCACCTGTATAGACATATTTTGCTCCATTGATACCAGGAAGGGCGACACAGTAGCTTACGTTACATTATGCATCACCCTAACCTCTTGTTTTAAGTCACTGAACTTGTGTTAAGTATTTCTTGCCGCAAACTCGCCACTTTAAAGATATCCATATATAACTCTGTTTTAATGACATAACATTACAGATAAATGTGTAACATTTTACACACCTATTACTTTCAAAATATTAGGCGTCAAGCTGTTCACACCTAAAATTAACGCAAAAACACCAATTTTCGCCATTTTCGATAGCGAGAAAATGAACTGTAGGTATCAGAGATTAGATAAACATACAGATTGAGCATTAACAGCCGATACTGAGGCCAAGCTGGCGGAGTGCAATTAGCTGTTCCTGTACTGTAGATTCAATGAGAAACGAGGTTATGGTTGGCCAACCCACAGTCGCATTATACTAGTTGCTATGGTAATAAACAACATTTTTCCAGTTATCAATATGGCGAATGGGCTCCTCTCCCTTCCGTCTCAAGGCTTCATACCCCTCGCCCTAGAACATACCTTATGCTTAGAGACACTGGTAAAGCGCGGTAAAAGTTGATTGTTTGCTAGGCTCCAACATACTATGTATATAACACTGATGGTTTTGCACCTATATTGGCTACAGTTTCAACGAATCGCTATGTCCCACTTCAACAGACCCAATTAGAACTGTACAGTTTTAACACAGAACGTGTGTGATTTGCCAGAAAACTGTTCACACGTGTCACGACTGAGATACTACAGTCTATTGGAGACTAATTCAAATATTTTCGCGATTTTCCAGTCTCTCTACTTATGCTCCATCTGCGTGTTTCTCTCATCTCTCATAGATATAAATGTTGTACCTCTGTTATAAGTTGTACACACACATACAACATTCTTTGAACGCCATTTTTATGGAGACGTCACGAACGTTGAACAAATTTCGAACCTACGATTACTCTCCAATGATTTGATGTTTTTAAATCACGCCGTGTTGCTGTACTAAGGGCTGCGGTGAGCGAATGGTCGGAGTACTAGTCTCTCACCAAGGCGATCCGAGTTCGATTCCCGGCGACCAACGGCATCGTCCGGCACGATTCCCACATGCGAAAATCCGGGGACCGACCCCGCCAGGAATCGAACCCGGACCGCCTTGGTGGGAGGCTGGAGGTCTGACCTCTCGACCACCGCGGCCCTTAAATACATAGAATACACGATACTTAGTTCGAATGAAAGCTGATGTTAGCAGTTCAAATTTATCAACTACGTTTTCTTTTTCTAATCTAAAAGTTCTCCAACCGGAGCTGACGTTCCAATCTTTGTCATGAAGTAGAATACTATGAGGCTGTAGTCGACCAGTGGCAAGTGGCTCGTCTAGGGACTCGAACCAAGGACCCTCTCCATAGCACGGCGATGAACGAGTGATAGACGACCCGACCATTCTCCTTGGCGACCATTTGGTTACAATGCCCTATGTGCACATCTGCAGCCATGCTCTCGTATTTCTGCTGGTTTTGAGATAGTTATTTTGTTAAGCCTAAACGAAAGCAGATATAAATAATTTGTATGACACTTTTGTTCACAATGAATTTTGCCGTAATAGTTTTTTTTTCCAAAACAATAAATTAAACGTAATGATTATGGTTTATCGCGAGTAACTGTTTGCTGGATTTCAACCCACGTTCAGTTTACCAGAAGATAACTGAAATATACCTGCAATGCAATGTTTGCTAATAGGTGAATATCGCACACGGAACCTAGGGTTGCGAAATCTTCCATGGAGTCAAAATCAGAACAAAACTGTAAATACCATAAGCTAAAGCTTGCTTTATATTTTCAGCAAAATTTATTTTATGTATTTGGACACGTGACATGTCCTCGAACAGCACAAGGCACTAGTATAAGAACATGGTGTGAAAAGGGGAAGGAGTCAGCCAGGGCCAATTTAAGGAACCATCCCAGCATCCGCCTGGAGTGAGTTCGGAAAACCCTGGAAAACCGAAATAAGGATGACCGGAGCCGGGTATCAGCCGGGTCCTCCCGAATGCGAGGCGAGTGTTGTACCACTGATCCACCTCGCTCATATCTTTCCGCGCGTAACGACTAACGACGGTAAATGTCTAACCTCTCTGGACATGTCACTTGATGTTTTCGCGTGTAAGATAAATTATGCAGTCGGTAGGAACCTTCATAGTGTGGTAAAAAAGGTTTATTAATTATATAAAACACACATATGTCAAATTTAGATTTTTTTAAGTATTAAAATAGGAAAATATACGGAACTGCGTACTGCAATTCTCTGCGCTAACCATACAAGCAGTAAGACAACTATAGTTAATGTTGAATTATATGCAGTAACGGCTAGTGATATTTTTTAATGGTTAAATCTTTAGTTCTCACTTTATCCCTAAGAACCTACAGAGAAAAGCCAACAACGAAACGACTGCACTTCGCTTATAAAATCCGGTGCATTGAGGTCATGATGTATCCTACACGTGTGTTTATATCGCCCTTATTAAGCTGAATTCCGGCTATACCCGGTGCATCTAGACTTCGGGCACGGGAAAAATATCCAGACAGAAGACGTCACCAGATGCAGGTACAGTAATTTTGGGGTAACTTTGTGTACTATTTTGAGATAACTTTGTACCATTGGGGGTAGCGTTTTACCACTTTGGGGTAACATTGTACCATTTTGAGGTAACTTTGTATCATTTTGGGTAACTTTGCGTCATTTGAGGTAACTTTGTACCATTTTGTGGTAACATTGTACTGTTTTGGGGTAACTTTGTATCATTATGGAGTAACATTGTACCATTTTGGGGTAACATTGTACCAGGGCTTTTCTTTTATATAATAACTTAGTGGCATTCAAACAATTTGCAAACTATAATATTAAGAAATTGATTCATCTAGAACACAACCGTATTCTTAAATTCTGAAATACTTCATTTGAAATTAAACTAGGCTAGTGGTACAAAGTTACTCCAAATGACTGTATGAATATTGAAGTCAGAAAGGAAAATGAAAGATAACTTAGAAGAAACGGACTGGAGACTTGGCACTTTCATATCGTCATCTGCAGTTTAAAGTACGACTTTTTTTACTGTAATTTTGCGCCGAGTCACGAACCGCTGCATCATAGCTTTGACATTCAGTGTATCTTGAAGGCGCGAGAGTTTTACAAGCCGATATGTGTCAGTGGCGGGCCTAGACAGTAATGAAGGTAGCGAATCAACTGTGAAGTGAGAGAATTAAGGCGTATTCGCAACCACATTTAACGTACGTACGGACACTCGTACGTACGTTAAGTATTCGAGATTGCATTCACAATATTATTTTGTAGCCATGCGCGGAAATTGTTTATGTAATAAGAAAATGTCTGTAATGGATATAGGCACGAGTATTTCGCGTATAGATTGTTGGTCAGGTTGAACGCCAATAACCTGTATATTATTGTAACTTCTGTGATTAGACGACAGCTGTTTTGACACATTTTTGGAGGTTGCAAGCCAGTCGTGAATAATAAAATAATTCATGGGGCTACACACTTGTACGTTTAGGGGCCAATGGATATTCGACTTTGGCCAGTGTGTGTGTGTGTGTATATATATATATACACTATATATATACAGTATATATATATACACTATATATATATATATATATATATATATATATATATATATATATATATATATAGGACTGAGAAGTCTAGACTGATACGAGATTAGTACACGAAATACTCGTGCCTATAATAATACGTATTTTGCCCCATACAACTGAAACAATTAACAGATGCGTAGAGATGATGGTTTACCGGGGGAAAACTTGACTGTTTGCTGGGTTTCAACACACGTTCAACTTATCAAAAGCTCACTGTCATTTCCCTTTACGTGGAGCTGTTACACTATTTGACTGAGTCAATAAGAATCCCGCTATTTTAATATGTAATGCCTGTTACTGGTCTGCAGACAGCTACGATGTTTCAAAGGTGTATCACCAAATGATATAAGTAGAGGCACGAGTATTTCGCGTATTAATCTGGTAGCAGTCCAGACTTCTCAGTCCTATACACACACTGGCCATAGTCGAACAACCATTGGCTCCTAACTGTAAAAGTGGGTAGCCCCACGAATTATTTTATTATTGTCTACTGGCTTGCAACCTTCAAATGTGTGTCAAAACAGCTGTCGTCTAATCATATAAGTTACAGTGATATATAGGTTATTGGAGTTCAACCTGACCTACAATCATTACGCGAAATACTCGTGCCTCTAGATATAAGTTACGAGATACTATAGTGTTTTCGAGGCTATGTTTCGCTAATTCAATGACCTGCAGGCTAGAATCCTTTGTACTATGCATACTCAAGCCCCGATTATTTGTCCACTAGTTGCTACTCAGTGGAACAGCAGGCAATGAACGAATATACGGGGCTTAAGTATGCATAGTACAATGGATTCTAGGCTACAGGTAATTTAATTCGTGAAATTTTCCAGCCACTAGTTACACCATTATCTCTACAGATCAGATGCCAGCAAATATTACGCTATTATCTGACGGCAGAATGTACACCAAGTTACTGAGTGTTCATATAACCTTGACCTGTTGGTAGACAGTCAGTGTGGCACGCCTGAAGGATTTTTTTATCCGATGGTGTAAGATAAACAGTAAAATGCCTACTATCCTGTAACACGAACATACAAGGATACGTTTGACCGGAGCTAATAACGTCACAGAGTATGATCGGGCGAGTATAGCCCCTGAAGTCTAGCGTGTCGCCGGACAATCCCGCTGAATTTTCACGCCTTTAGAAATGTTATTCCGCTCGGGTAATGTTTTATTGATGTTTTCCGTCTATTTTATACAGGATGTCAAAAAACAAGCGCTTAACAAGAACATCATACGAATCCTGGGCTAAATTGGAGATGAAAATGTTAGTGACAAAATGTTTTACGATGACATTACTTGCAGAAGGTGGCAACATAACTCTGTAGTTAGCCCCCTCTTGCACTCCACATCAAGTAAATGTAGAATCATGTTTGTAATGCTCGGGATATATGTAAGAACAGTAGTAGCAAGACAAGTACAGTAAGATATATGTTGAGCGCAAGAGGGGACTAACTACACTGTTATGGTGCTACGTTATGCATATAAAATGTCTTCGTACATTTTACCACTAACATTTTCGTGTGCAATTTATCCCAGGATTGGCGTGGTGTTCTTGTTATTCGTCTGTTATTGGACATCCCCTGTACACTGTAAATATATTTTGTAAATTTGCCACGGATGCATATAGAAAGAAAGTAGGTATGGTATAATTGTTTCCCAGACATCCATGATATCATTCCTAAACTTTTTTATAAAACAGTCAAATGTATACTAAAGTTACTAGACTTGTATTATAAGAACTGGAAAAGTTTGCATAATTACAAGGCGGAAGTATGGTAACTGTCCCATACTGCGTTTAGGTTAATTACTTCCTAAACACCATAGGAATTTTTTTTACTACACCAATATCTTCAATTACCTTTTATTAAATTTATCAAGAGGAATAACCGTGAAAATAAAGTCCGTGAGAAGCGTTTGGGAGAAAGTAACCGCTATACATATAAACATGCACGACTGAGCCTGATGAACTGACGAAAACTATCTACACTGTAAAATATTATTTCTAAATTCACCATACCACTATATAGGAGTGTTAAAAAATCAGGAATGGTTAAATTAGTACCCGTAGATCAGTGGTAGCATTCCTATACATTTTAGTAAACAGTCAGATGTATGCTAATAGCCGACGTCGGTCGCCTGTTTTTAGCGAAAATATTTTAGCACCACTTTCTTTCGCTGCCGTGCACATCTGTCGCTCTGCTTTTTTGTTATTGGCAGCGTGTCTTTATGCAGAGATGTCAACTATTAGATTAAGCCAATCAGAACAAGGCTACTAATACACTTCATGTCTGTGACTTCCATGTAGATTTACATGACGCTGGACGTTACAAGCATTCAATCACTTACCATGAATCACAACTACATATGTATACACGTAAGGCATTGAAACAAAATGTTACAAAATGTTTTCGCGACAATATCGTGGCATCAGTAATAATTCTTTTCTAAAAAATAATCAGTGACTCTGTTCATGCTGTATTAACTTGCACGTTGTACGGCTTTTTGAAAAAATGGTATTCATGTTACTGTATCACTGACAGAAATTAACGTTAGGCCTGAGTCCATGACCGGCTTTAGTAGAAGGCCGAAGTCTTGAATGGGGCAACGCTGCATAGGAGGCCTGCTGCCGGTCTCCCATTGGCTGCCCTAGTCAGTGTAGACGTGTACACGGCACTAAAGCTGCATCTATACACGTTGCAGAGACTAGGGTGGTCAAGAAGTGACAGGCAGCAGACCCTGATACTGCGTTGCCACATTCAAGGCTCCGGCCTTTTACTAAAGAAAGCCATTCTGAGTCCCAAATATTCTTAAAATGTGGCTGACATTATTGCGTAAATACCAGGAACTGTTGTGTTAGGTTTTCAGGTCACGCTCGATAGTGAAGAATCACTACTTTTTTTTTTGTCGCGAGTATATCATGGTTAGAGATGATGGTTTATCGCGGGAAAACTTGACAGTTTGCTGGGTTTCAATGTACATTCAGCTTACCATAAAATGACTGGCTTTCCCTTGTACGTGGAGCTGTCACTCTATTTGACTGAGCCAATAAGAATCCCGATATTGCAATATTCGATGCCTGTTACTGGCTTACAGACAGCTCCGTTTTGTCAGACGTACGTCACACAATCAGTAGGGCCCCTTGTTTTTCGCGAAAATAATTTGCCTCACTTTGTTTCGGTGTCTTACGTGCACATCTGCAGTACTGCTTCGTGGTCAGTGATTGAATATCTTAATTCTCATGAACCTTGGGATTCTCACCGGCAAATTACGTATATCTGTCGTTGTAGGAACGTTATAGCGCAGTCGAATGATATACGGCTCTTCACACAGACACGCTGCCAATAAAAACGAAGCAGAACTGCAGATGTGCACGTAAGACACTGAAACAAAGTGGGGCAAAATTCTTTTCACGAAAATCAAGGGTCCCTAACAATCATGTGTGTTGAAATCAACTACAGCGTTTTCAAGTGTATGTTGGCACAAAACATTTTCGTGATAAATCATCATCCCTAATCATTATTTGTACGTAATTTTTGGTAACAATAAACCTCATAGTTTTTTGCCCCCAAAATATCACCAATTTCGTTATCGAAAAAAGTTATAATCAAGCAAAACGCATGGTGCATTATTTTAGGAAACACCTACATAAAATTGTGAATCGTATGACTAATCTTAATCTTGAATTTTTTCATAGAATACCATTATGAAAGTTTCGACTTTTTTTGCATCTCTTTTATTTATTTTGTTTCGGTTTCGAAAAGTGTTTAAATCACCAAAACTCAGTCGTTACATCGCTAGCCATTCAATATCTATATCCTGGTAAAAGAGATAAACTAGATAAAAACTTGGCGTGTCATTTACCGTTCTCAATCGCCCCTGATAAAATCGTGTTAGTTTTACGATCGTACGAAACACGGGGAATGGGGGAGGGCTGCGAAAACACCGGATTAGTTTGTGAACTAGGATAAGCTGCTTACCTCGGAGACCTGGTAGAGCTGGATTTACGTGTTAATTAAGAGAGGAAGTCCAAACATTTTAACTGCCTCAATTTTTTGTACGGTACCTATACTGTTTTTTTAAATACAGCCATTGTGATTTTTCTTTTTGCCGTAATTAAAATTTCTGTAGCTTTTATATTTTTTGGATAAAAGCATGTCAGTCCAAATTTACATAAATCGGTTTTTCACTAAAAAGAAAAACCAACTGACTTACGGATTAAAATAACTCACACTGAAGATCAATGTAATGGGTTACCTTAGACAGGATTGGTTTTTTATTGTAATTTTTAGAAAATTCTGAGGCTGATATAAAAATGTCAAATTTACTGCATTTTTTAAATCCAGTTGATGCATGTACCGTAAGGTGGGAATACTTTGCCATATAGTGGGGTAACATTACACCACAATTTTTCGTTTAAAATAACTGTTAGCATTCTCTTAAAGGGATTAAAGTTTCACCTTACACAGCTGCCATAAACGACATTACTTTTCTGTAAATAGTGTTTTAGGATTTGTATTTAAAAAGAAATTAATGGGGTGGTGCGAAGTTACCTCACTAATTATTGACATAGCCCATGACACTGTTCTTCGGTGCAAATTGTTTCATTTCTGTAAGACAGTTGATTTTCCTTAGAGTAAAGCTGATTTATGCAAATCTGGCTTTTGACTTGTTATTATCTAGAAACTACAAAAGCTGTAAAATCTTCATTACTGTAAAATAAGTCACTGTGTATGTCTAAATAACAATCCATATTTTGTACAAATATAAAGATTATAACTAGGAACCCTGTTTTTCGCGAAAAAAAATTTGCCTCAGTTTGTTTCAGTGCCTTGCGTGCACATCTGTAGCCATGCTTCATGGTTATTGGCAGCGTGCCTATGTAAAGAGCCGTATTTTTTTTACTGAGCCAATTACAATAACGTTCCTGCAACAACACACGTCTGTGATTTGCCGGTAGAATACCAAGGCTCGTGAGAGTTAAAATATCCAATCATTGACCACGAAGCAGAATTGCAGATGTGCACGTAAGGCACGGAAACAAACTGGGGCAAAATTATTTTCTCGAAAAACACGGGTCGATAATTATTACGACCCCTCCTCCCCTCCCCTTAATTTATATTCGGTGTGTCTCAGTCACTTTTCGCGGTATCACTTTCGGACGAAAACCTTTTCCTGCTTTGAGACAAAGAGACAATAATTTTTTTTTTCAACAAAAAAAATTTTTGGGTGGGAAGAATAAGACAACTAATTTCACCATAAATACTAACAAAATGCATAGTAGTTACACACTTTTTTTGTTCTAAAGTGCCAAAAGTTTTTTTCACATTACTGTAGCTGAGAAAATATCAACCGTAATAATAAAACAAAATTATAGAAACGTGCACTGAACTTTACGTCATACTTCCACTCATAAAATTATAGGGTCGAACTATAACTTCAAATAAAAATTTCCTTGCAGCAACAAACAATTGTATTGGCAAAGAAAGTGTTTTTTTAGAGTGTACCGGGTTAGTTGTATGAAATGTGGTCGCTCCAGGGAGGTTGTCTTACCGCTTCTCTTCCCTATGTTACTTCTGCAACATGACGTCATTGTTGACAATGCTGTCACACTGTCACGTTCACGAATATTGCTCAGCTGTCGCAGATGGCGACCTTGAGTGGCGTGACTGCATGTTTTCCCAAGATAAGATTAAGTCTATTATAGGTTAGGATAATAAGCGAATTTCTACGAACGTGTTTGGCATGGGAAAATTTGCCACCGCTAATAGCTCTGTGGTCGGCAAGATTATCATAGGGAATAGAGATATAATGAAATTAATGTTCTAGACCAAGTAAAGAGGAAATTCAGCTGATTAAAAAATGTTTACTGAAAATCAAATAATTTCATTGTTTTTATTCTATTCGCAAAAACGATTACCCGTGTAATCAGTAAAACGGTGCCCTATTAGTCTGTGTTTCAAATCGGAAATAGCAACAACTCATTTAGGAAGGTGAGCCTTGCCAAACTAATAGCATTGAAGCTACTTAAGGGCGTTCACGTGGCAAAACAAAATCATAATTTTATATTTACATGACATAGTGTTCCTTTTATAGACGTTACTTGTAGCTACAGTTTCCACTTGTAAAATTTTTTTTAGCTCTCATAGTCTTCCCATAGCGGCTTGACAAAGTACAAATTTGCAAGCTACGGGAACATAGAACAACAAAAACCAAGTAACTTAATGGAATTAAATAATGTAGACTGAAATGAGATATTATGGGCTATACGCTAAAATATTTAGAAACACACAATGACATTCCTTGTTACTTTTCAAAAAAATATTTGAAAACGATGAAAATTCATTTCATTTATGGCAATTTTTTAAAAAAGACGGAAGGCCTTTGTTGTGTGATTAAAATATTTTACCATGTCGCCTTTAATATCTAAGTTCAGTGTAAATTGTTTCATTCGAGTAAGTCACTTGGTTTTTCTTATTCTTAGGTCCCCGTAACTTGCAAATTCTGACTTTGACATGCCGCTATGCAAAAACTATGACAGTTAGAAAATGTTAACTAGTGGAAAATTTAGTCACGAGTAACATCTATAAAACAAACACTTTCCCGTGCAATTACAAATTAATTAATTTTTGCCACACGAACGCTCTTAAGGGCGCCGCCTAGCTTGAGCGGTTTTGCACGGTAGAGGTTCAGAAGCGACGGAGCTATAAGGGCAACCTTGAAGCGCGCATCAAATGCCGCATCGCCACAACGAGCCAAGCAATGAACTAGCGTGCACGGTTCCCGCAGATCCATTTTTATTCAGTTTTTTTTATATACATATATAACTGTGGCGACTGTATTAATATTGACAGAAAGTCTGTAGAAAATGTTCGGCGCACGATTCTATCTGAGTTTCGCATAAATCAGGTTCATAGATTTTGAAGTAAGGCAGTCTGAAAAAGGCCGTTTTTAGCTATGTTGGAAGGATTGGAATCAGAGATTTAATGAGCACGGTGTCTTAAGGCGGCCGCCTGGTGAAGGGTGTGTTTTTACGTGTGAGGAGAAAATCGATGAGGCGCTACGAGCGATGTCGGTCAGCACGTGTATTGTGATATCGCCTCTACGGTCAAAGTCGTAAACGCGCGCAGTGTTCCCCGACGTAACGTTTTTGCTGTGATACTTTAAGCGGTGACCCTGTCATTTTATTGAACTCGTCACTGCAAAGTCCAATGTACTCGTAGACCTCAAATTCGAACAAATACGTTACATATATATCAAGAAACAACCGTGTGAAAAAGTCGATTTTAGCCATGTTTGAGGGCTTTAAAATAATTCTTCCGATGTGCATGGTGTCTTGAAAGTCACATAAGGGTGTTTTGTTTTCGTAGATAAGCATTGTGGACGCACGTTAATTGGTCTCTGAGAAAAAAACGTAACTCCGAACACGCTGCACGCAGTTCGAGCGCGAGCCAGGCGGCCGCCTTAATGCCATAGTGACCTGGTCTGAAGCGTGTGTTTATTCCGTATATTAGTACAATGAACACATGTGGAATAGTTCAGTTAAAAAAAAAACGCATCCTAGCACACATACACATTAAAACGTATTTGATTCGCAAGGTAGGTCATGCTACCTTGTTTTTACTGCCTGTGTGAGAATTATTTTTAAGCTTAAACGTGATCAGATATCACAAATATTTCTGGCTGTTCAGTTTAAAATTGCTTTTGCCATTACAGCTATTTGTTGCTAAGACAAAAAATTATACGGTTTAGATTAATAAGTTAATTAACAAACATTTCGTTGGTTACATCATTAGATAAAATCACAGTGTTTGCTGTCATGAGAAAATTAGCCAACGCGATGGAGAACCATTTTATACAAAATTGCAGAACAGATTTTTTTATATCTGCTCTTGTTTAGACTTAAAAAGTAATTATCGCCAAAACTGGAGAAACACGGGTGGAGTGCCTTAACCTGTAGTAGATTTAACCTTAGGGTAAGGTAAGTTCTACCAGAGGTTAAAAACATTATTGTTAAAAGTTTGATACGCGGAAAATTTCTGCCGCTTGAGCGTTGGTGACGGTAAGAGATGTAAACTGACCAATCACAGACCTTTCTTGAGTTTTAAGTTACTTAGGGGATTAAAGTTGATAATTGGAAAGCTCAAATTGGTTTGCTTTACGTTTTAAAATAAAATTTAAAGAATTCTCTCTTTACCACGCCTAGTTAAAATTAATCTAGCAACGGTTTTCTATTGCATTAGGTAAGTTAGCGATTACAGCGCAACTGGCGACAGAATTTTTTCCTGTGCCAAACTCTCCCATAAGAAATACATTTTCATTCCGACCTGTAGTTGAAGTAACCGTAGTCACAGAATATTTAGGAATACAGAAGTGAAATAGCAGTTTGGACAGCGAACTCAGTCACACACGGCAGCAAAATGGCTTCACTGGCCAGCAACATGGCAGAAATACTTACCGCCAAACAGCGTGAGGCGGCTACCCCACTAGCCTGAAGCCAGGCCAATAAAAAATCTGCTATAACATGCAGGAGACAAACATACACGGGGCTGGTATCAACAACCTCGGACAGCCAATAAGCGGAGAAGTTCGCCCGTATCAAATAAACCACCACGTCTTTTCATGTCTGTAGTGTTATATAGTCTGTGCATTAGTCGTCATTTCGTGTCTGTAGTGTTATATAGTCTGTGCATTATTCGTCATTTCGTATCTGTAGTGTTATATAGTCTGCGCATTTGTCGTCATTTTGTATCTGTAGTGTCATATAGTCTGTGCATTATTCGTCATTTCGTATCTGTAGTGTTATATAGTCTGCGCATTTGTCGTCATTTCGTATCTGTAGTGTTATATAGTCTGTGCATTATTCGTCATTTCGTATCTGTAGTGTTATATAGTCTGTGAATTATTCGTCATTTCGTATCTGTAGTGTTATATAGTCTGCGCATTATTCGTCATTTCGTATCTGTAGTGTTATATAGTCTGTGCATTATTCGTCATTTCGTATCTGTAGTGTTATATAGTCTGTGCATTATTC
>PNEQ01079013.1:0-59317 GCA_003012365.1 Medauroidea extradentata
ACTTTAACGTAATCAATTCTAACTCAATGTAACTTTCTTAAGCGTAATGCAATTTGTGAGAACATTTGAATTGTTTTAAGATTGTATATAGTGTATAGAGTGTATGTATCAAATGTATATCTGTACCTTGTTTGACGAGCCCTATACTCAGTGAGCAAATTGCTCATTCTCTGAGTCCATTGGGTAATAAATAAATAAAAATAAAATTAAATAGAGGGGCGGAAGCGCTTTCTGGCTGAAGCCCAATTGAACTTGTGTCGGCCATGTTTTCAATCGTCAAAACAAAGGGGCGTGGCAGTGTGTTGGTAAGGGATAATTACGTTTATGTGAGGATAATAACAGAAAAACAAAACTTACGATGCATTGTGTATGTCTATGTGGCATGTAAAGCTAATAAATACATATGTCTTTCGTTTAATAATTTAGGAACGAGAAAAATCGTAAATACAGGATGAAAACAATTGACGAAAATGTGCAGGTAGCGAGTAATTGGCTTACAATCCAAATATATAAATTTTAAAAACGTTAAAGTAAACATATGCGGACATAAAATATACATATTACGAATTTCAGTTCTTTGTAATTATTGTTACCTCAGTTTTGTATACAGTACACTGTGTAAGACTTTGTAAGTTAAGTTTATGTTTATAGGACCTACTTGTAAATGTAAATTATAAAACGTCTGAACATATGCAAATAAGCCTGCATATATATATATATATATATATATATACAAATTAAAAATAAATACTATAATACATTCTTATTACTACAAGAACCGTGCATATAAATGTCAACTACATCAAAAGTAAACAACCATGCGACCCACTCTAACCTTATTTAAGAGCCGCTACTTTATACAAATAAATAGATATTTGCTATTGGCATGTCGCCATGTAGCGAGATCAATCCTTGCCTGCCTCTCTAGGATACTATTTCCAAACCCCTCCTGAACCATCCAACTCCTAACAGTTACCATATCATTCTGTAAAATATTCCTCTCGCCGACCTCATAAACATAGTCTGTCTAACCAATTCGTTCTCTTCCACTCCACTTGAACCTTCTCACTGGAGTTTACTCTCTCCCATACCCTCCCTTAGCTAGGTGGCAATTTAACCCTTCCCATCCTCCCTCTCTAGTCACAAGTATGAACATCCTGACCAAACTTTCATTTCTTCTTCTGTCTTTTAGCGTACTCCATCCCATTTCCTTCAACATTATAGATGGCCTATATATTCCTTCATCCTCCCCATCGTACCACTGCCTTCTTCACCTATTATTCACCCATCCCATTACACTATTTGCACATCTTCCCGTTCCCGCACCTCAAGTTTCAAATATGCATCCTTCTCTTTGGCAACATATTCCAGCCTATACCAAACCATACTATCAAGCAGTATGTATTTTCCTTCTCCTCCCAGTAACGTATTTCTATACGATTCATTAAATGCTATGTTTCGTTAATATTTTATTCTGTTGATTGTGACGCCGGCCGCAGGGCCAGCGTATGGGTTAAGCCCATAACGGTGCAAGTGTGTCATTTTCCACCCACCCAAAAGCATTCTCAGACTCTCCCATAATCATTCCGCAACTCCAGTGTATATTCATGCCAAATCATTTAGTGCGAAGTGTATTGTGTATCAAACAGCAGTGTACAGTATGTGCCGAAGGCCATCAAGGTTTACCACGTTCCCTATGTTCACTTTCATGTTTTCAGCAGACATTTATAAATGCATCATTTACTATCAGCAATATATGTAATGTAATTTATTATGTAATTTAGTGTGTGCCATTTTCGTAAGGTATCAATATTAATATTTCACGCGCACGAGGTACCGGAAGTGTGTAAACCCCGTAGCGAAGCAAGGAGCCCCTAGCAGTTGCCTTCCTCGTGGCAGTTCGTCAAAGTCTTCTGGAGAGGTAAGGCGCTGTCCGTGTGCTCTTCATCTTTTGTTTCACTGATTGTAAGTTTTCAATAGTCTCGTTAGTATACCGGTTCACCTTAGCTTAGCACACGTTACCAGATATTCACCATTGCATTGCGCATCTGCTTAACTTAATAATTGTGACCATTTTTGGTATTTTTCAACTTAAACACTGCGTCGGCATTATCACCGCCACATGGTTAGGGAATTTTATTCTGGAGACATCGGCACTCATCCTACACCATACGAGGTTCGTTTTGGTATTGTTTTATTCAGCATAATTTAGCACACACGTTGCTAAGGTTATTTTGTATTTGTGTAATATTTTAAGGGCGTAATTCATGTTTTTGTGACCGACCATGTGCAGGTTGTGACACCGCCATTGTGTTCAGCATACATGTGAGCAGTACGTTGTAAATACATTTCATTATCACGCACTCACGTAATTCATCTCGTTGAGAGCATCACTCTGTGTGCAGCGTGTTACGTGCCATTCACCCTACCACCGGCCTAGCATAGCTCGCCACAGTTTTCGCACTGTACCGCTAACATCACTTGTAGAGCCCTACCACACTACAACGTGCACGGGAACGGCTGCCTTGTGACACGTTAGTTAGGCACGTACTCACCGCAACTCAACTCTCTACGCCAGCTTCCAAGTGAACCTGACGGTCCATCATAGTGGCCGCCAGTCCCTCGCTGCTTAAGGAGGTGCACCTTCTGGTGTCGTAGACCCCCCTCGTACACCAGCTCCACACTGATAACTCACCAACCACGTGCGATATACCAGCCGGTCGTAGTCACTACGTAAAGTTCACTATCACGTGCAATATCGTCTGCTTTAGGGTTATTGTTACTGCAAGGGACGCATCACTCCGTTTACCTAGCTGTGTGCGTTATTCAGACATTATTTTGGCACTATGTACCGTAAGCGTAATAAATCATCTGTAAGTGAAATACTGTTTACATTATTTCTAGACACCTAATATTGCCAGTATAAACAACGTAAGTTATCAGGCGTACTGGGGGCCAACATCCAGTAAGTGTGTAGTTCTGGTATAGTCAGTGTCATATGTGTTAATCCATTCAAGTGCTTCATCACTCAAGCACGCACATCAACGCGCCGCGCGTTAAGTGGCATTCAATCACTCACATCAACGCGTCGGGTGGGATACCTAACACACCGAACAAACCACACCCTGAGGCCTAAGAGTCTCGAAGTGCAGTACCTGGGGAGTATTGCTGGCGCCCAATCACTCACATTAACAGCATAGTTCGCTATCCCGATCCCACCAGAGGTAGGCGTTAAGTGGCTTTCCCAAGTGGGGCTTGTGTGTTCTCATCAATACCACGGCAGGCAGCTTTCCCGAGGGAAGCCTTGAGAAGCGTAGACAGCAACGTGTGCTTAGGGTACGTTAGGCCGAACATCGCGGTGCACGCGCAAATCGGGTGTGCTGGACGTCGCCAGCGTGAGCTGTGGAAGCTGGGACAGTGACATCACACGGTCCTATGCTCCAGTCACACCGACACGTACTGCGGAAGGGCACGTGCATGACACCCTTCAGCAGGGCCTACCAACCGCGCGGTACAAGGTCGTGACAACCGCGATGGACGACAAGACGCAAGCCTGCAGTGATACGCCCAGGGACAGATGCAGCAAGTGCACTCGCACCAAGCACATCAACCTGCTGGACCACAACACCTTGGACCTGATCCTGTGTCAGTGCGTACCGGACAATATGGACCTGCCAGTATCACCAACGCAGCGATGCACACGAGAGAAGTGCGACAGTCAAGGTAAGCAGTGGGCAGAATGTCAAGAGTGTTTGCGTGGGGTACACACACGGTGCATGAACCACGATGAGTACAGGACACATAGGGACGGTATTTTCAATTGTCACATGTGTAGACCGACTAACCTAGGACAGAAACCGAACATTTTAAACATTTCTTGTAAAGTCGAGCAACAGTCAGAATCTGGTAACGCGTGTTCTATGCAGGGTCTAAGAGGGCCACATGGAGCAGTTTTACTACCAACATTCGCAGGGAACAAGGTGGGAAACCCGCGAGCATTCCTGTCGGTGTGCGAGAGTAAACTCAGGAGGCATAGGGTTCACCCAGACGATTGGACGGAAGTCACAGCTAGCCGACTTCGCGGAGCCGCAGCTCAGTGGTGGAATTTAGCTCGTGATTATCACGTCACATGGGAGGCATTTTGCACCCGATTACACAACAGATTCGAGACCAGTACCGATCACATCCGGAACAGCGCTAACTTGTATCACGAACAGCAGAAGGAGAAGGAGGGAATTGAAGAATTCACGCAATGTAAGGTCGCATTGTTCAAGAGGGTGTACCCAGGCACACCCGAAGAGCAAGTGTTGGAAATAGTTGTCATGCTAGCATCACCAACCATTAGATCATATCTAAGGGTAATTTCACGCCATGCCATTGAACATTTCATCCGAGAGGCACGTGAGTACGAGCGAGATGTCAACACAAACACCATACACCGGTCGAACACGATGCAGGGAAGCAGTGGGCAACAACAAACTCGACCACCCCCCACACCAGGTATGCGCTGTGGCAACAACAACCACCACCACCACCATGACAACCACTGGTGTCACCGCAACAACCACACGAGCAAGGCACGCGGAGGCCGAGTGAACCATGTCGCTACTGATTCCTCTTAATATCCTACCCATCATTCCTAGCGTTTTCCTACCATTTGCGACCACTCTCTGAACGTGGCTTTTCCACCCAATATTTTCATGCAGAACTAACTATTCCTAGGTACTGATACTCAGATGTCTCACCTATTTCCTACACTGCCTAACTATAATAATATTTAAACCAAAAGTTTAGTTTAGTGTGGTTTTGCGTATTAATTGGCAGTGCACCAAACATGGCACACAACATTTTCTCATCTTTTTTGTGCATCAGGTATGTGCATTTTTAATGTGCGTGTCCTGTTCTTCCCTATGTAGATTAATGCCCATTCAACTTCCAAACTTTTGCACTATTAGTACGCAATCATCGATGTAGTCTAGGCTTTAAACTGTTTAATTTTTTTAAACTCAAATACATTCCTTCCTTGTGTATCCCATCTGATCACTATGGTTAAAATTAGAGTTTAGGTATTGGGGCCTATGGATGGAGTTGAAATTGGGAGAGCAACCACTGCTACACAACACACTTTGCATGTTTATCTATGTGTTTATTTTCATCCTATCATACAGTACACAGTATGACATACACAATGTTGTAGGATAAGTCTATACAGTAGGCCTATATAAATCTAATTTATGAAATAGATAAATAATATCAGTTACTATTGTGCAACCATCTGGTGCCAAATTCATCATACCTTATCTCTTATATCAAACCCATCCCTAATTTTTCAACCGTCATAACAGTTTCCAACTCCTCGGTCAATACATTCCACGCCCCCACCTACTGTACTTACGTAGACTGTTTTCATAGTTGAAAAAGGTATCATGAAATAAAAATAACGGAATTAATTTTGTAAAAAAACTAATTATTATGGATATTAATACCACATAACACAGTGAGCCTAAAGAAACTGTAAATATAAATTAAGTACAAACAATTTTTGGCTATATACAGTGTAGTACATGAAAGCCAGTCACTGTTGCTGTTGTGTTTTTTTCTTGGACAAAGTAGTAAATGTTGCTATCAAGGTTTTGAAAGTGGGATTATATGTGCCTAATTTATTACAGTGAGCAAAGTTCATTCTGAATGTATTTATAATGTATATTGTACAGTGTTTATTATGTATAATAGTGTTAAATAAATACATATAATTTGTGGAGGGCACTCGAGGGCAGGACAACACACCAGTGGTGGCAAACTGCTGAACTGGGTGCCCACTGCCCACAGACATCTGCCATGCAACGAAAAATGAAATGAAGGAAGCGAAGGAATGTGAAGGGTGGGGAAACTTGAGTACCCAGAGAAAAACAGCTGGTCAATGGCAATGTATAATAGTGCTCCTATGAAGTGTATAATGTTTTTCAAAATGTATATTAATAGTGGTCATTTTAACAGTTATTAGACAATTGAAAACTTAGTAATTATGGAGTAAACTTAAAGAAAAATATTTTTAAAGGCAATATTTATTATTCACGAAACGCGCTGAGTGTAGGCCATACTAAATGGGGACAGTGCAGCAGACGGACTAGTGGGAGGGTGTGCTAGGCACACGTCAACCCTAATAGCCTTGTGATCAAGGACGTAGTACCTTGGATGCTGTTAATATTGAGAGTCTTAGGTGGAACTTAACTATTGTTGTGAGCTCAAACCAAGATGCATGGGGGTAATTTGCTCGCCAGTGTTTTTGTTGAAGTCATGCATCGTTATTATTTTAGTTACTTTTTTGGTGCCCGGACAAGTTATAAGCAGGTGAAGTTGCAGTAATATTTTTGGAAATGGCCAGACGTACTTGAATTCGTATATTATTTTAGTGAGCAAGACAGCATTTAATGCAATCGGGCGCCATGTACAAGAGACATTAGTGCAAGGTTTTTAAAAGAGAGATGATATCATAATTTTCACGTTCAGCATTTCCCTGTTAGGGTACAAGAGTGAAACTTTAATATGTTGTCATGTAATTTTGATTTCAACAGTTTCGGTTTAGTTTGTTAGTAATTACTGTAAATTGCTTTTATGATATTTTCTTCCTTGTGACTGTTAAGTACTCTGACATAAAACCTTGTGGTTCTGCACTGACAAACAATTTTTATTGGTTTTAACTAGTAGTGTGAATTTTAAAGAAATATAGTGCAAAGGAATTTTTTAATGGCCAACAGATATTTACTTTAACCGGAAACATCATTTTGGTTTGGATTTCAACTAAGTAATTATTTTATTTTACTTATATTTGGGGTTAAAGTTTAAACTATGATCAATACTATAGTAGGTATATAGATTCCTAGAGCTGATCTAAATTTTTGGTTCGAGGTAGGGTTTGTTATCCTATAATTGGGCTGAACTGTCACCAAATCTGAACATAGATGTTGTAGGTAGCGGGTCGGAACTGCAGAAAGTTGTGGAAAGAATAGACTTGCTAAGAGATGACTGATGGGTGGTGGTGGCAGGGGACATAATTCTGCCTGGAGTAAAATGGGAATATGGAAGCGAGGATGTAGGATCACTGGATCAGAGGAGAGCTACGAGGCTAGTTAACTTAGGGCTAAGACAGGTGGTGACAGAGGCAACACAGACACATGCAGTAGAAGAAGGGACGCTGCTAGACATGGTGCTGGTAAGACCAGATGATGTGTATGCTTCCTCTATGGTGGTGAAGGGAGTAAGTGACCACTACATTCCTGTAGTCGAACTGTGTATGGGACAGAAGGGCACAGTGTATGAGGGCAAAGTGTCGTTAAAATGTGGCAGAGCTGACCGAGCAGGAGTATTGGTAGAAAATTATAGCTGTTGGGAAGGGTTGGGGTGTTAATTAGTTGTGGATATGACTGAAATAAATAATTAACGAGACCCAAGATAGATATGTGCCCAAAAAGAAGTGTTAGTAAGGGTAGGGAGCTAGCGTATTACAATAGGATGGATAAGAGACTGAGGAGAAGAGGAGAAAATTAAGTGCCTAGGGGTGGAAGTAAGAGAACAACTAAGATAGCTAAGTGGGTAGTTGTAGAGATAAATAAAGGTGCAAGGGAGGGTTACATAAGTGTTATTATGGTTGAAGGAAGTAAGGGAAACTAGCAGGGAATGTTCAAACACATTAAATACTCAAGGGGGTAGGGGAAAATATACCAGTACTGAGAGACCATTATAGAAATGTGGCCACAGCAGACTTAAAAAAAGTAACAAAAGGCAAGTGTGATAGCAAGACACAATCTAAGAGTTTTTTGTAAGGACAGGAGTAGGAAGGAACTAGGAGCAATACGCAGGGAGATGAACAGGTAATATAAGTAGGAAAAATCAGGAGAATAGTAAATAAGCTGGATGGAAAGGAAGCCTCAGGTCCTGATGCATAGGGAATGTTACAGCTAGGTGGGGAGGTGCTCGAGGGATACATGAAGGTACTGTTTGACAAGTCCCTGGAGGAAGGGAAACTACCAGCAGAGTGGATGGAGGCAATGGTTGTTCCAATTTATAAGAAGAGGAAGAGAGATAAGAGCAGTTCAGCCAGTTACAGACTGGTGAACCTTACTTCTTGTGTTGGAAAGATGATGGAAAGAGTTATTTTGGTTTCTAAGAGGGAAATGAAGCAGATAAAATGGCTAGATGAATGGCAGCACAGATTTAGGAGGGTTACTCTTGTGAGAGACAGCTGGCAGGTTTATTGGAAGAATTGGTTGGAAAGGCAGATGGAGGAAGTCAGATAGATGCTTGTTTAATTGACTTAGAGAAAGCATTTGACAAGGTGCAGCACAACATCCTAATGGGTAAGGTGGAAAGCTAGGGGAGTGGTGTAACTTCCTCACATGTAGACGACAGAAGGTAAGGGTGGGTGAAGCACTCTCAGAGGAAGGGAAATTTGCCTCTGGGATGCCGCAGGGAAGCATTCTGGACCTGCTATTAATCATCATAATTGTGAATGATGTAGGCACAGAAATAGTGTGAGGCTTGAGGATATTTGTGGATTAATATGTCTTGTATGGGGAAGCTGCAGGAAAATCCAAGAACGCTGGAAAGGTGGACAGTAAGTAATGGGATGAGGATCAAAATGGTAAAACCGAAATTGTTAGGTTCGCCAAGAGGAAGAGGGTGAGTAAGATGGATTACCAGCGGGGAGAAGAGGGGGTAGGGGAAGCCACATGGGGGTTGTTTTGCAGGAGGACTTGGGCTGGAAGGAGCAGGTGACCAAATTGGTAAGGAAGGTAGGCAGCTTCTGGGACTGCTGATGAGGGCGCTTAGTAGGGGTAGTATCACATTGAAGGAGAGGGCATACACCACTATGGTGCGTCCAGTGTTGGAGTATGCAGCTGCGGTATGGGATCCATACCATGAAGTGGAGGAAAGGAAGATCGAAGGGTGGCAAAATGGGTGAAGGGACTAGGGCGCTGGCTGGATTGTGGGAGTATTATCATTAATATTATAGTATTTTTTAATAAATACATTTAGTGCCTGTATCAATGCTGGATGTATTTTATGTAATGTTCAAAAATAGGTTGTGTTATCTTTTAAAGCCTATGTCTATGTGGTTTATATGTGTGTGGGTGTTTAAAAAATGTATTATTAAATAAATGTATTTGTACAACTTGTATTGAGCATGGAATTTTTGTTATCTGCTGTAAGTAATTTTTTTTACAAATATTCTGTGAAAGTGATTTTTTACTTCCTGGTGGTTTTGTCTGTTTTTGGATACTTAACATTCTTTGCTGTTGTATAATGGAACATTTAATTGAACTCTGTAGTGTAATATGATATAGTATTTTTAAAAAAGTGCCTCTTGGGTTATGTACTTTCATTAAAATGAAAAGATGAATAAACTAATGTTTACATAAATTGATTTGTGTTGGGGGTTTGTTTGTTTGTTTGTTTTATTGCATCCTTATGATCTTTTCTGCACATGTTGTACAAAGATATTGGACATGTCATAGAATTAACATAATATGTAGTTATAACATAAAAACATGATATAATGTTATACATAACATAAGGGTATACATTTATGTATAAGAATATAATATGAATAAATAATCTTCGTTCATCACTTCATATATTGCAACTGGATGAAGTCGTCAATAATCTGAAAAAGTAGAAGAAAAGCGGGAGAAAGAGACCTGACATGTACACTGTTATACAAGTATGTAATTTAATGTTTATGATTTAAGTAGGCCTACTCTTCTACTGAATAGAAAGCATGTTCAGAGAAATAATCCCTAAGTTTTCTTTTGAAAAGTTTAGGGATTGAGAAAAATATTTCTTGTAAGTTTTTTGGTAGTTTGTTAAAAATATTACTACTGGAGTAGTAGGCCCTTTTTGTACTAATTTTAAATTTACAGAGGGCATGTGAATGTGTTTTTATTTCTATTGTCATGCTTGTGATAGAATTAATTTTTATCAAAAATGTTATTGTTCTTAGACATAAATAGGAGCAGTGAATACATATATTCACATGGCAATGGCAATATCTTGGTGCTTTTAAAAGAGGTTTACAGGAGTCAGTTTGTTTCTTACTGTTCATTATTCTTACTGCTCTTTTTTTGCATACAAATTACTTTTTTACTGTCAGTGGAATTGCCCCAAAAAATGATGCCGTATGTCATGATAGAGTGAAAATATGCAAAATAGACCATTCTTATTGTGTCCTTGTTTAAAATTTCGACAATATTACGTAAAGCAAAGCTAGCACGGGTTAGTTTAGGTAGAATATATTCAATGTTGATATTGAATTCTTTAGGCCTGCCCTATGTTGATAACTTTTCAATAAGTAATAAATAGTCGCTGCAATTGTCGGTTGCAGATTTATTTACACAAATATATTAATTTCAAAACACTACACAGATATTCATGGAAATACAGTAATCTCTAAGTTTAAGGTGTTCCAGTTTTACAATTCTTTCATTTTAACCGCTATATTTTTTGGTCCCATCTAAGGTCCCCAAATACTAATATCATTCAGTTTAATAAAAACGCTTTCAATTTAAGGGCATTTTTCAGTCCCTCGAGAGTCATTAAACTGACAGATGACTGTAGTTTTGTGGTTCTGGAAGTCCCCCCATTCCTCTTATTAGTCCCGAAGTGCCACGACAAATACTTAATGGTATGGAAACAAAATTGGTTTACACTTTGTAAAATATTTTCCAATAAAATACGTATTGTTCGAGTTTGGAGTATAAGTGAAGATGTTTGAGTGTGTTTAGCATTGTGGTCTTAATACTTATGAGGTAGATTTGGAGCAGTGGTGGAATACAAGGCCAGAGGTAATGGAAATACCCCGAAAAAATTCAGAAGCCTATATCGAAAAATTGAGAATGACCCCACCAGGAATTGAAATAGGATCACCAGGGTGGGAGGTGACTGCTCTTTACCACACAATTACTCTCCCAACAAATTTTGCCAAAATTGTTTGGCACCAGGCAGTAAGAGCAAATGTGAGAAATATTTCAAAACCTGTGACTATGCACTGTACAATCGGACAAGAACACCCTCATATGTGCAAGAGTATCTGTTTCTCGCCAAGGTTTTCTAGGCTAGATTCCTGGCATTGTCGACCCTCCCCCCTCCCAATTACTGCATATGTAGTGTGATTCTCCTTGTAGGCAGTTTTACTCAGTGCTCTCACATTTTATTGCACTCTTGCATTCAGATGATGGTCCAAGTCCCACCCCTGATTGGTTCGGGAAGCCGGGATAAAAATAAAAATTGGGCCATTGATCATGACAAAGGGATGTAAACATATAAACAACTCGCCAGGAATATTAGCTACTATTCATTAATTGCTCCACAACTCTGATTCAACGAATGTACAACACAAAGAGCCACATGGATAATACACAATTTTTTGAATTCCAAGAAATGTGACTCTATACGCCAAGCGTTCATAACTTTCTTTGCCATCGATTTAGCAGTGTTATTTTTTAAGCTGCAGTGTTTCTTTGCTAGTATTACTGCATGTTTGTGGATTTTTAAATTTTTAACCCTATGCCTACCTTCATTCTCATAAAAACCAAGTGGGATACATAAATATACTGGTGATTTAAGGTATTGGTCTCGTAAATTATGAAAAAAAAAAAAAAACTATTCAAGGAGTGCAGAACTACAGACAAAATGTTGCTGGCTTTTTAAGTCTATATATGCCATCAGCAAATAATTCAAGAACCTCACAAATAATAGGTTTGCAATATTGATAATATAAGCAAGTTACAGGTCATAAACATATGATGATTTAATGAAAACTAGCTAACAAAACTCCTATAGGGAAGAAACATATTTATAAATTAACCTTTTACTGTATATCTTGTAAATCTAATAGCATGTTGTGCAACATGACCCAAATGGTACACACAAACGACTTCACAATTATTCAGCAAGATTCGATTCTCTATTAATTTCCAAAGTAATTTATTTGCTTATTTCACTTGATGTCCTCCAGCGCTTGCAAGAGAGTAATTCTCAATATTTCCGCATGTATAGGTTCTGTCAGAACAAATACACACCAATAGTGACAAATAAATATGTGTGACATAACACAGAACCCCAGGTTAACTCAGTCAGTTATGTAAAGAGACCTACTAGACTGTTTTATTTATGTCAAGCTTTGTTTTTTTCAGTAGGTATGTTAGACAGGAATTGTGTTATATATTGATTTTAAAGACAATTTTTTTAATAGTAGTGAAGTGTGATATAGAGTGCGCCATACAATAAGACTGTGGGCCAGGAGAAACTGATTCTGAGAAACGCTCAGAAAGTATAGTTATGTTGTTGCATAAAGAATGCTGTAGTGAACGGACATGTTAAAGATAGTTCCAGTATTTTCGGCGATGATTTTGCAATCACGATGCCAGAGACGTTGCGATGGAGCTAATGTGAGGCTTCAGTAGCTGAGGATCAACGAGGGAGCACCGTATTTTCAGATTTTCCACTTCAAAGGAAGGTGACTGGTGTCATCACTATTTCCAGCTACCAAGTCTCAGCCAGCTCTATAATTCTTTGCAATGCAGCCGACTGAGAAATAAATGAACCATCAGTTCATTTATATTCATTTGTTTTATTTTCCTTTAACTATATTTGTCTAATAACAGTAATTTGTAAATAGGCAACTATTTAAGGGTTGCTAAAAACACCCATACGAGCCCGACTTTTAACGTAACAAGGCTGATATTTTCTTAAGTATTTTTGTTTGTCCTGTTCACACACAAACCCCTTATAACCGCTCCTGGCTACTTGGTGGGTGAAGGTGCACGAAGTACATATTACAGGTGTGAACACAATTCCCGAACCTAGTATAATTGTTTTATCGTATGAGGTTTGTCATTTGAACGTAAACATTATAATACTAATAAAAACAACTGATATATGTTGAGACCAGACAAAATTTTACCTTAAATTCCTAGAAAGTCCATTTAACACAACAAATTATTCACTAAACTAGTCTGGCACCCATTCTTTTATTTTATTTTATTAGAGGTGAATTAACATAGTTTGCTTCACAAAGTGAGGCTAAAAAGAAAACTGATAGACACCACAGCTGTCGCAACAATGTGGGGCACGAGATAAACATTAAAATTTTTGTCAAAATTTACCTTCTTTTGCTGTATAATAAATGCATGTATGTGGCAATGTCATTGAAAGGTCACGTTTAAAAAAACTGAGCTAGACTGAGAGCATAGAATAATGCATTCACGACGCTAAAAGTAATTGTACGTGAACTAAGAGGTTTTAAGATCACCAAAACAGAGGTTTGCAGTTATAGTAAAAAAAAAAAAAAAACAGAAAAACAGATACAATTTTTGAAATAAAACACGCGGCGTATACAAACAGAAGTGAATGTATATAGGTTTTGTTCGTACATACTTTATTACGTTTTATCCCCAGAACCATGTCTAGTGACAATATTGAAAACGATCACATTTCTGAAATAATTGACGAGGTTGTAAAGAATTATTGCATAAATTTTGGGGACGAATTAAACATGGAAAGTAGTAATAACAGTATGTTAGATATGATGAGGCAAATGACGGCAGCATTAGCGGAAACTAAACGGGAAATTTCTGAATCTTTGCTCCACAACCAGGCTGACACGAATAAAAGCATAGATGAGGTAAAAAACAGCCTAAAAACGACTTTTAAGAACGAAGTGAAGATGTTAAGACAAGAAACACATGACGTTCTGAACATGATAGGCAACATCAGTTCTAGTCTAAATAATCGATTCACGGCAGTCGAGTGCGATAACACACGACTGGAGACGGTGGAGACCATTGCGGTTGACAATAACAAACACTGAAAGTAGGATTAAAGTTAAACACGAGAGAATCGATGTACAAGACGAGTTGCTACATGAGGTTAGGAACAACATAGAAGAAGTAAGATCGAATATCGATAATCAGAGGCTAGACCAACAATCGATAATCGAAGCATGTCGTGAAGATAATCGGCAATAGATTAGAGACAAATGAGATGACTTGGCGAATCAACTGAATGAAAACTCAGCAGTTTTAAAACGTGAACAGCGGCTTGAATTACAAGATATTCTAGAAAATAGTCGGAACGCGAGTAACTTTACAAATCATGCTGAAAATAACTTGAGAATCCCACAGATAAATGAAAGAAATTCTTTAGTGCGGTCCGAACATGTAACGCATAGCAACCAAGTCGCGTACGGAAATACAAAGATGTTAACAGGGATTACACCTATTGCAGCGACTGCAGCTGTAATTCATCATCCGCTTAGACAAATAGCGATGCAAACTTTTGGAAATTTAATGTCGGAGAACCCAATTGAGTTCATAATTTCTTTTGAGGATTATTGTGGAATGTTCGAGTTGAGTAACACGGAACAACTCAGATGCTTAAATTTCGCTCTGAAAGGTTCAGCAGCTTACTGGTGGGAGGTAGAGCGTCAATCTACAAACACGTTTGAAGCATTTAAGAGTAAATTCAAAGCTCAATATTGGAATGTGCATGTTCAGGGTATACGTAGATCAAGACTACACTCTGAAAAGTATGACGTGAAATCTAACAAAGGGGTTGAAGCACATGTTAGCCGTATACACGAGTTAGGTAGGCATTTAGAACTTCCTGTGTCAGAATCAGAGCTAATCACAATGTTGACAGCACAGATGCCGGTGCAGTACCAGGTTGCGTTTATTGGTCACGAACACTTGACAATCACAGATTTCCTAGGACAACTGACGAGATTAGATAGCCTACACCGTCAACTAAATAATCAACGATACAGTTCTAAAGAAAGGCTGCAAAATTCGAACCAGCATCAAAATCAAAATAGTTGGAATCGCAATGACAATCAGCGTGCTTACAAGGTCAATACCGACCAAACTGATAAGAAACAAGGAGGGCGAGATGACGAACGCGAACATGGAAAAGAGAGAGACAGAGAGTATAGGAGAGACAATGGTTACTGCCAATTCAACCAATGGGGAAGTCGTGGTAGATTCTGACGTAACTATAACTACCATTGGAATAACCGGTTACATAAAGATAGATCACCACAACGCGGAGATCGACACGAAACACCGGAAAATAGTCCAAAGAAAAATAAGAGAAAAACGGAGGAAATGAGCACACAAATGAGTGGAGACGGGTATTTTGAGAGACAAAAACCGCTCAATCCATCAGCTCCATTGTATGTTCCGGACAATGAAATTCTGCTGGAATATTCACGGTTAAGACAGGGAGAAATCACGAGAGAAAAACATAAACAGCAAGTGTTAAACGGGAAGGAGTTGCCGATGTAGATCTCCGGTCGACGACTTTTACGTTACCACTAGCAGTGCAGGAGATCGACGAGAAGAGAGAAGAAACGACATCTTTACCGAATTCTGGAAGTAAGTACGAGTTTACTACTACTGAAGTAAATAAGTTTACAAGTGTATGTGACAGTGTGAAGAGATCAATTTTAATAAATTCTATTCAGTTTAAAGAAGCTGAACGTGATTTCCTACTAGAAGAAGTTGATGAGAGGGATAATAGGCCAGTAGAAATCTTGTGTCCAGAGGTAAATTTGGTTGTTTACGGTAAGTTAGTACCAACTTTGCTAGACAGTGGGTCGGAGATTAGTTGCATTTCTGCTTAGTTAGTAGACAGTTTGACTGACTCGGGAGTAAATCTACCGATATTACCCATACCAGGTGTGAATATTAAGGGTGCATTGTCAAATAAAAGTGCGCTAGTAAACCAACAGACTATTCTCAGAGTAGAAGGATTAGGAGAGTGCAAAACAGTTCCAGTTTCGATAGTCAAAAATCTGTCGAGACAGTTAATTTTGGGAGTCGATTTTCTAGTCAAGCACCAAATCAACTTGAATTTTGGTGGATGGATGATTACCATACCAGGCAGTTTTACAGTTTCACAACCAACAAAATGGAAGTTTTCAGACAATTTCGTGAACAACCTATATAAGGAAATACCTATATTTTCGTTGACGACAGGCAGTTCGGACGGTTTTGCGACAACTACCGAAGACATTTTGAAAACAGTATCAGAAGTTAGTTTACTCACTGTGAGGGAACAAACAGCCTTGGGGTAGTTACTTCTAAAATATAAAACCACCTTTTCAGACAAACCCGGTATGAATAATAAATATACAGCCACAATAAGGATTCGAGAAGGCAAGGTTTTCCATAGGAAATCTTATCCGATACCTAACCGATATTTACATGACGCAGAGAAATATTTACAACAGATGTTAGATTGGGAAGTCGTGCAGAGGGAGGCTAGTCCCTATGGTAATCCGATGGTGTGCGTAAGGAAAAAAGGACGGCACAGTAAGGTTATGCTTAGATGCTAGGTCTATAAATAAATTGACTATTTTGGACCGAGAATCGCCAGTAAGAGTAAGTGATATTTTAAGACTCTATTCAGGAGTAATGTTCCTTACTACACTCGATTTATCAGCGGGTTTCTGGCAGATAAAACTGTCCGATAACAGTCGACAGTTTACTTCATTCCTATTTAATAACAAGCAGTACTGTTTCCGTGTTATGCCCTTCGGAATTATCAACGCGGTAGCAGAATTTACTCGATGCATAGACATTACACTTGGAGAAGAGTGCAAAGAGTTTGCTCGTGCATATGTCAACGACATCTTGATCATCTCTAAGGCATTTGAAGATCATTTAAATCATATTGACACAGTACTGAGAAAATTGGCAGAATCAGGTATGACAGTGAAGTTCGGAAAATTACTATTCTGTAGGAATGAGGTATCATCTTTAGGGCACATCCTTACCCCAGAAGGAATCAAGACAGCTAAGGACAAGCTACAAGCAATTACAGAATTTCCGAAACCACTTAATGAAAGACAGTTGAGAGCTTTCCTGGGAGTGATTGTATACTACAGGAACTACTCGAACAAAATCGCAGAGTTAGCTCAACCACTTTTCGAGCTGTTGAAGAAGAATGTTACCTGGCAATGGAGTTCGACACATCAAGCAGCCTTCGAGAGTTTGAAGAGAGTGTTTGTAGAAGAGCTTGTAATTCATCACCCTGTGATTGTTAGAGAGTACCGACTTTATACAGATGCGTCAGCGTACGCTCTAGGTGCGAGACTGGCACAGAAAGATGATAATGGTCAGGAAAAGACAGTTGCTATGGCAAGTAGGACGTTGAACGGTGTAGAAAGAAGATACACTGTTACGGAGAGAGAAGCACTTGCTATAGTATGGTCACTCAGTAAATTTAGGGACTTATTATTAGGCGAAAACATCATTCTACTGACAGATCATCAGGCATCAACATGTCTAAAACTAAGAAGAATCTTCGGAGATAGACTTACGAGTTGGTCGCTGTTTTTAAAGAAGTTTGATCTGGAGATGCGATACATCAAGGGAAGCGAGAATCAAGTCGCAGACTACCTAAGCAGAAATCCGGATGAAGAAGTAAGTGATATTACAGGAAAATAAGAAGACTTCAAGAGAGTTCATCGTCGCAGCAAGTCATGTCAAACCAATAAAACAACACCCTGAACTGTCAAACATTTTCGGACACTTGAAAGAATGGCAATAAGTGGATGAGATATGTCAGAAGATACGTCAGAAGTTGCAAGATCCATGTTCGCAATTTAAGTTCCATACTCTGTATTGTATAAGTGAAGAAGGAATTTTATTCCATCACACAAACTGTAAATCATGTTTCGAAAATTATTGGAAACCAGTAATACCATCTAACAAGATTGGAGAACTGATTTGGAAAATGCACGTATTTTTAGGTCATGCAGGAATAACCAAGATTACTGAGACTCTGAGGAGGGAAATGTATTGGCCTAAGATGCAATGCAGTATAGCGCAAGTTATAGCATCTTGCGATCTTTGTCAGCAAGGCAAGAGGATGCAGGAGAATATGCAAGGAGAGCCTGTATCGGTCATACCAGAGAAACCGTTGGAGATGGTGTCGGTAGATATATTCGGGCCTTTACCAGTGTCTGTTGGTAGGGTGAAGTATATATTCGTAGTGATGGATTTGTTTACGAAGTTCACTAAACTATACCCTGTGGCACAAGCTAAGGCAATTACGCTAGTAGAGAAGATGCATTCGTTCGTGAACACTGTAGGACAGGTGAAGTATATTCTGTCCGATCATGGAACTCAATTTAGCGGGGAGTTATGGCAGAAGAAAATGAGAGAGATGGGAATCGTCCCAACAATGGCTTCCATAAGGCAGCCTCAGAGTAATGCAGTAGAGAGGAGGATGGCATCCATTGGGACAATACTTAGACTACACTGTCATAATCAACAACAGATGTGGCACAGTAAACTACCATTAGTCGAAATGTTCATGAATCACACAGTACATTTGTCGATGGGATTCACACCTTTTGAGCTGCTAGTGGGACATAAGTCGAAGGTTGTAAAAGAAGAGGAGATTCCTACATTGACAACAGAAGAAACCCAGGATTTGAATATTTCACACGAGGAAATATTGAAGTTAGCAAGAGCAAGAATGGTAGCTTCGGCAGAAAGAAGAAAGAGATACTTTAAGACATCGAAGAACAACGAGCTACAGATTGGAGATTTGGTATTAATCAGGACCAACCCAGTATCAGACGTATGGTCACAGGTTACAAAGAAGCTGTTTCTTTTGTTTGAAGGGCCGTGTGAAATCGTCAGAGTTATTCGAGACAACTGCTTTGAGGTGAAATATATCGACCGAGATGAAATAAAGGGGAAGGTATAACTTGACGCAATTACGGAAGTACAAAACGCCATCAATTACATTCAAGTAATTTTTCTTGAAGATACGTTGACTGATGAGTCACATTTAGGATCTAGTAACCAGGTTAATTTAAAACTAATAGTTTTGTTCACTATATTATGAAGGTACAATTATTGTGCATATTGTTAGGTATTTTGGTGATGTTGTATCCCAGCATAGTACTGGTGATTTTAGCCTCACGTAGGATGAGTTGCAGTTATTTTGTCACTAATACCATTTTATTTATTGAGTACCGACACGATAAGAACATAAGCTATTCCACAGTGGATGTGAGGTATTACCTGTTAGCACTATGCAGATGATTCTGATGTAATGAATGTATTGATTCAAGACTCTATTGCTTGTAGAGTATTAATAGCTATAGATTTCATGGCGAATAAGAAAGAACACCGTATAAGTCAAGTTAAATAAAGAGAGCAGAATGAGTAACTTAGTATGATGTAATAATGTCTGATTTATTTGTTTACGTTTGTTCCTTTAAGAAGTATATACCAGAGATTATGCTAATGCTAATGTGAAGTGTGAAACTATTCGAACAAACTACATCAAAAATTTTCTTTTATGTAACATTACAAGATTTTAAATTTATTTTCCAGAGTTAACTCTGAAATTTTTTTTGTACAATGAAGAACACATTTTTTGTAGTATTTACAAGTTTAGTTACCATTTAATGACACAACTATACGTATATTTTTTTTATCGGAGTAAACATGTCATTCTGCTGGTAAACTATATTTGAGAAACTGAAAATTGATTGTTACAATTTTATTTGTAAAAACACAAGTTTCCAGGACCGGGCAAGCCAAGTAAGGGAAAGTTACATATAACTATTTACATTGTTTTTTTCTTAGATCCCAATTATGTGTTAGCTGCTTTGCATTTAGTGTAAATAGAAGCGAGAAAAGGGTCATGGCATGGATAGGAACTGAACAGCAGAAAACCAATATGTGCTCCATGGCACCATTTTGTACACACCTAATTTTGTCGAGGTACACATCAGAGATGCAGCTCACGAGACTGAAGTCAACGCAGCACAGCGACTAGGTATCGACAGCTAGGTCGATAACGCTCAAGACTCTACAGATGGGGAGATACAGCGAGAACGAGTGGAGGTTCAGCGTGACAGCTGTTTCAAGTGCAGAAATGAAGATTTGGCATACTGGGTGAGAAGTACGACACATAAGGTACTGTGGCGAAAACACAATAATTTTATACTCTCCTCAATAGTCAACGCTGAAGCTAATGAATAGTGTTTTATACGATGAAGAGAACCCGTGCCTATATTGGAGACATGTGTACTGTGTTCAGTACACAAAAGGAAATGAACATTTATCATCGTAATAATGTTTATTATTTAATAATATTGTGTTCATTGATGTGTTAAATATTAGTTTATTTTTGTTAATAGTATCATTAATTTATATTTTAGACTTTCACTAAATAATTCAAGAATGACTGAACATTCTGAAATAATGTTATCGCAAGGGGGGAGTAATTCTGTGACATAACACAGAACCCCAGGTTAACTCAGTCAGTTATGTAAAGAGACCTACTCGACTGTTTTATTTATGTCAAGCTTTGTTTTTTTTCTGAAGTGTGATATAGAGTGCGCCATACACTAAGACTTTGGGCTAGGAGAAACTGATTCTGAGAAACGCTCAGAAAGTATAGCTGTGTTGTTGCATAAAAAATGCTGTAGTGAACGGACATGTTAAAGATAGTTCCAGTATTTTCAACGATGATTTTGCAATCACGATGCCAGAGACGTTGCGAGGGAGCTAATGTGAGGCTTCAGTAGCTGGGGATCAACGAGGGAGCACCATATTTTCAGGTTTTCCACTTCAAAGTAAGGTGACTGGTGTCATCATTATTTCCAGCTACCAAGTCTCAGCCAGCTCTATAATTCTTTGCAATGCAGCCGACTGGGAAATAAATGAACCATCAGTTCATTTATATTCATTTGTTTTATTTTCCTTTAACTATATTTGTCTAATAACAGTAATTTGTAAATGGGCAGCTATTTAAGGGTTGCTAAGAACACCCACACGAGCCCGACTTTTACCGTAACAGGGTTGATATTTTCTTAAGTATTTTTGTTTGTCCTGTTCACACACAAACCCCTTATAACCGCTCCTGGGTACTTGGTGGGTGTAGATGCACGAAGTACATATTACAGGTGTAAACACAATTCCCGAACCTAGTAAAATTGTTTTATCGTATGAGGTTTGTGATTTGAATGTAAACATTATAATGCTAATAAAAACAACTGAGATATGTTAAGACCAGACCAAATTTTACCTTAAATTCCTAGAAAGTCCATTTAACACAACAAATTATTCACTAAGCTAGTCTGGCGCCTATTCTTTTATTTTATTTTATTAGAGGTGAATTAACATAGTTTGCTTCACAAAGTGAGGCTAAAAAGAAAACTAATATACACCACATACGAGTATTTAATATTTAAATGCCATATTGAATAAAAATTAATATGTATGTACTCAACCGATATTACACAATTAAATCTGGTATTTATTTCTACTGATCTATCGGGGTAATCGTGTTTTTTTTTTGTTGTAACAAACATACGTGTAATTAGATATACATTGATTTTTGAGTTCCCGCCACTAGTAAAAACATTTCACATGAGGGGCGCTACTGTCGGTGGTTGCCAGACTTTCCCATGCAAACCACAGGAGTGTCCGGTATTCCTATTTACAGTAATTGGTTGTAACAGAAATTTGAGTTGTGGTTCATAGCCGCCAGGGTGTTTGATGTAGTAATTATAATTGTTGCCTCTTTGTAAACTAAATATCTCTTCTGTATTCTATGGTAAATAACAGCATGGTGTACTTCTATGGTTATGTTTCCAAACATTTGAATATTGAATATTCCTTTAACTGGTTGTATTGAACGTTTCTTTTGCAAATTTTGTACAAACACAAATAATGGGGAAGAAGAGGCCTTGTTGTGTGCCAGGATGCACTGATATAGTTTCTATCTGCCATCGTTTTTCAGTTGCTTATGCATGGATTAAAATTAAAAAGATCCGAAACTTGAAGATTCTGAGAAGAAAAAAGTGTATGACATGTGTCTCGTTTGTGAACGACACTTCGATCAATAATGCAAAAATGAAGGATTTTTTCTTGTATGTACTTTGTTACACGAAAATATTAACAGTAAGTAGACACTTGTTGATAAATACATGTAAAACTGCAATGATAAAGTTATTTTGTGCAAGTTGGATATTTCATTTCACCCATATCCTTATTTAACCTTTAATGTTAGTAAAGTATATAAATGTGTCTGTGTACATATACATAGGCTATATTTATGAAAAAAATATTTTTATATATGAGTATGTATATTTATATATTTAAATATATACAATACACATTTTATATATACATATATTTTATGTATAGTCAGCTTTGTAAGTACCAATAATGAAGTTACTAGAGTATAAATTGCTTACTAAAGCTTTACAACTGACATGTACATTATGTGTGTATTTATGTCTTTAATTAATACTACAAATATGCGAATACGAATTTTTATGAGATATTGTACATTTAAAGGATATGTAAGTTAATAATATACAAAGTAAAAAAAGTAAGTGTTCGGATTCGAACCGTCATCCTCTAAAATATATACGACAGTGTACTTTACTAATCTGCCACTTATCAAACTTTTTTAATAAAAATGTTTTGTGCAGTGGCGATGCGGAAGCTTCCGCATCATCACTGCACCAAACATTCCCCCCTTTAATGTGACTTAAATTGTGTGACCCCACTACTTTTCCTGAGACAATTTGTATAGTGACAATTATTGAGACCCAAATGGACAAACACAAATTTACACCCAGCCAGACCTGGGAATCGAACCCAGAACCCCCCGCACCAAAGCCGGCCGCTCATTCAACTGAGCTACGGGGGGTCGGCCCTACACCACATTAACACATGCGATTAACAATTTGTAGTTATTAATATATGAAATACTTAATTCAATATTGACTTAAAAGTTAATTTTATGGTAGCAGCATGATTGTCTGTAAACAAACACTATATTTTTTATTTTAAAAATTGTATTGCTTTATTCTTCATTAATACAGGAATTTATTTATTATTATTATTTAAAGGATTTATGTAGGCAAATATATTTTAAAACATTTAACGAGTGAACCTCTTGTTATTTATTACAAATATATGCATTTTACTTGCTACAAAATTCTCTGGTACAATAATATTTATAAATGATAGAAAGTTCGTCTTAATAGAAGTCCACCTCATTACTCGTTTATGAGTAGTCACTAGGATAGCCAAGGTTTAGTTAAATTGCTGAATTTCAACTTGATTCTCTTAAAAATGTGTTCCAAGTGGAGTTTTCTAGTGTTCAAAAAGTAAACCAAACTAATTATTTGCTTATATTTGATCGTACCTTGGCTAATAATTGGTAATAAAGTATCTTGATACATTAACAAGAAAAACTGCAGGTAACTTTTCGAAAACGCCGTATTTATTGCGTGGTGTTCGTAAAGTGTTCGGAAACGTTCGTGTACTCTCGGCCATCTTAAGTTCGTGTTTCGTCAAGCCGGAAGTAGTGCCAAACAAGCTCGTCTTGAAGCGCGCGATCTTGACGAAGATCGTCTTATTCGTGGAGTATGAAACTTAAGACTTGAAAAGTGCCGTCTTAAGAAATAAGATCGACTTGGTCAAGTCGTTGTCTCGAGACATGACTATGAATACCGCCCTAGGCATCTCCATAGATTTTTTTTTCGTAGTTCTTAAATCATAAATTGTTAGCACCGCAGGGATCTACTGACCCACATAGCCACCGAGGCTAATTTGTATAGTATACCGTTCGCCCTGAGATACACTTTTATGCTCTATCGTTCCCAGCCAGGCATGGTGGGATTGCACCCAGTATAACTGCAAGCTATTCTACAGTTTTTTAAGATATAATATACCAGTTTCACGTAAAATTTTACCCTTATCTCATGGTCGCGTGCTAGCAGAATTTTACTGCTTGCACGTCTGCACGACAGGGATGGCGACTGTATACACACACATACATACGTACATTAATTTATATCTGTACCATATTACCGTACATTTCAAAATTGGCACAACGTGCGTTGTCCGATATTTTTGTGCAAAAATATACAAATAGATTTAAGGATTAAATATATGAACTATTCAATTTACACGTACGCCATTTTGTACTGAGCTGTCATGGTGTTAGTTCTTATTATCGCCACTAAGAGTGCTGAATACTTATGCGTTAGCGAGGAAGTTATAATAATACTTCTCTTTTCTATGGTGAAGTTAAACTTTTAGGTTATGTTTGTTTTTTTGTATTGAAGAATGGCATTTAGGAAATCCTCCTTAAAAACTGTGTTAATTGATTTGAGTGGAACATTACATATTGAAAATACTGTTACCCCAGGGGCTGTTGAAGCTCTGAATAGGTATGTTACCTAATTTTGTAACGGTAATTGTTCATAGGTAATTCGAATAAATGAAGTTACGTAAGGGTAAATCTCAAGAATCTCTACCCACCATGTTTTACAAGCATAGTTTATTAATAAGGTTTTCTATATTTGGTATAAGTTGCCATACGTATTTCCCCCCTCCCCCCTTACGTTGGGTTATCAATGGAAATAATTGTGAGAGGGTTATTTGGCAGTGTGGACTGTAACATAGCGGAAAAAAGATGGGCTTGAGAAACCAGTGTAGACGACTTGTGATTTAAAAGAATAATACTTAGCACGCTAGAGAAATTTGCCCCCCCCCCCAGAAATGTTCTATGGTGAGGAGTGATCCGCCATACTATGGGAACGAAATCGTATAATTTGCTAGGAAAGGCAGGCAGCTATATGTTAGGTGGAAACAAAATGGAATGCAAGGGACCAGGGAATCCACAAAACAGGAAGGTAGCTGGAAAGTTACACCTTACATGCAAGGAATAGGTATTTAGAGTGATGATTGAGGAAGGGAAATGCAAGGATTGGGGAAAATTATTTGGGTATCTTAGGAAGGTACGAGGCGAATGGGAAGGGATTCAAACTTTGAGACGGAAAGGCTGCCGCAGATGACAGAAATGGTTGAATTGTTGCAGGCACAATATACGTCAGTGTATGAGGCAAAGGACAATTGGAGTAGTTTGTGGGAGTCAAGGGGGTTAATAATGTGTTTTCTGTGAAGGATGGTGAGTTAGAAAGGGTGATTAAGAAATGGAGGAGCAATGACACAGTGGGACCAGATGGTATAGGAAATGGTGCATTCAAGTTTGGAGGGAAGGTGTTGGTCAGATATCTGGAGGTGTTGTTTGGTAGGTCGCTAAAGGAGGGTAGGTTACTATAAGGATGGAAGGAGGCGTCAGTGGTCTCAGTGTATAGGCGTAAGCAGGGTGAGGATAGAGGGAAGCCAGGTAGTTACATGCCAGTGAGTCTTGCAGCAAATGCAAGGAAAGGGGTGGAGAGATTGATGGTGCAATATGTGATAAATGTTATGAACAGCAGGAAACGGATTTAGAAAGGGATATTATTCATGTGAGACTCGGTAGGTTTGTTGAAGGATCTGGTTCAGATAGTTGATGAGGGGAAGAAGGTGGATTACTGCTTCATAGACTTTGAGATGGCCTTTGGCAAAGTTCCCCATGGAATCATGAATCTTGATGAGAAAAGTTGAAGGACTGCTAGATGACAAGTGGTTGACTGGATTGAGAACTTTCTTAGTAGACAATGTTAGAGAGTGAAATTGGGGGAGGCAACGTCCAAAGACGAAGAGTCTACATCAGGAGTTCCTCAGGGAAGTGTTTTGGGGCCTTTGTTATTAACTATAATGGTAAATGAAATGGGATTCAGTATTGCAGGTAAAGAAAAGACTGTGTGGTTGGAAATAAAACCCTTTTATTTTATACTTTACCAGTACTTTCCTTTAAATACATATTTTGACACATCAACACTTTACTATTTTTTCTCTCTATCTGTTCTTATGATAACACACCGTCCATGACAATAGGCGTATTTTAGCGGTTGAATTGGTAGCGGTACCTGTGAACAGAGCATTTTAGCGCTCCTGTTTACAAGGGTGTTTGCAAACATGCTGCAACCAGGCTGAGGGTGTTTGCACATTTCTGGCAACTGAGGCAGGAGGACGGTTACAGGGTTTGTTCACAGGATGTTTACCTTTACTTTTATTTCCTATTTTGTTAAATATCAAGAGTAGCTACTCATCGCGTAGGGATTAAACTATTGATTTTACAGGTAAAGTTTCTTAATAAAAAATGTTTCTACAGTGATGAAAATTAGTCGTACGTAAAGAAAATTGTTGTATATTTTCCAATAAACGTATTCGTGAAGAAGTATTTTCCTTTATACAGTCCAATTCTATTCCTGATAAGACAATAACAAGTACACAATTTCGTAACTCCATGGCGGTAGCCATTTATGTTCACTGAATATTGCATTTTAGCGATTTCTTGTAAATGCAAACAGATTCGGCAAACGCTTGCTAACAGCTTGTTACCAATTCAACCGCTAAAATACGCCTAATCCTGCTAACTCACTGGTAGAGAGACAAACAAAACACTTAATTTTAGCAACATAAACAAGCACTTTTAACCTTACTTTTGGTTGATTCAATTGTCTCCAACATCCTCCCTCAATTGGATCAACCAATAACCCATTTTGATACTACTATTTAGTTTTATATTCATATAAAAGGAAACTTTGCCCTAGTCTTTTACTCCAGTCCCATGTTTTTAGGAAGTTTTTCAAAAGTTGGCCTACTATAGGCTTTTGTCAGAATAGGGTGCCACAGCCGGTAATTGATCATATAAATAATTTTTTTTAATATTGAAACACATTTACAATTTAATAAAAACTGTTATGTTATAGTTTACTCTATAAGAACAAAGTTTTATCTACAAAAGTCACTACTCCTACACTTACACATAAAATACCAAGTATCCAGGAAATGTTAGCTCAAATAAAAAATGGCATTGTACACCAGTTACAGCAGTCCATATATTGATCAGTAGGAGCCCATTGGTTAATCACTGTCAATGTTTGCACTAACTAGGTACCAGTAAAATCCTTGCAGACTGACTATACAATTTTTTTTCGAACTAACATATAGGCCTATGTCCTGCTATAACCACGTAGTCCTTTGTTAGAAAATATAATTAAATGTTATTAATAGGCCTATCCATTTTATCACAATGATTTGAATCAATTGCTTCTGTGTACACAATAAGCCTTTTTACAAATTAGGGGTTGATTGTGCCCACTTCAATAGGATTATGAAACTTGTAACGTATACTATCTCCAATAGGCATAATACTTGGAGTTGGTAACTTCTTTAAAATCTGGTAGCGCTTCACAAAGCTGATATCATCCTCCTCAATTCTGAACACAGTATTATTTTTATCACAACTTTTGAGTCCCATAACTTCAGTGTCTTTCCCATTGGCTACTTTCTGAACTGTGCAAACATATCTATACTTGAAATTTTTTAACCCCGGAAATGACATCAGCACAAAGTCACCTTCTTTAAAAATCTTCGTTCTACTGTCCAATGCAACACTATCATCATCATTTTGGTCTTCATCACTTTCTGTTGCGTTGTCCAGTGAAACATCATCACTGTCCCCACTGGATTGCCATTCTTCATCATCCGATTCAGACAATGTGCTGGTTCTTTTCCTCTTTCGTGCAACCTTTTTGCACGAATCATTCGATTTTTCTTTGCATGAGTCAGTCGATTTTTCAGTTTAAGACTTATTGGAGAATATCAGTCTTTTCGCTGGCTTGACTACTTTCTTGCTTGTATCTTTATTTGTGCGCTTTTCGAGTTTCATTCTTTTAGCAGCTTCTTTTTCCTCTTTAATTCTTTCCTTAGATCCATACTATTGTAACCATTGTCTAGATGTTATACCGTATGGCAAGCATTCCTTTTATTCGTCCAACTTTGACAGGCAATTCGCTGGGCCAAAAAATATGGTCTGCAGAAGAAGGACTGATGTGTTTCACATTTCTTGTCACAGTAGACTTGTTTATTTTAGGAGTTACTGAGCTATGAGTTCCTTCAGTATAAGTACTTATTGTAGACACTGATTCACTGGATGCATTTAATGAATTCTCTTCAGTTATTCCTGGCAATTCTTCCAGCATGCTCTTATTAGCATGAATTGGCATCACTTCATCATTAGCTGGCTGAAGAATCTCACCTACAATTCCCACGTTGCATCAGGTTGCTGGAATCCAAACTACCCTCTTTTTCAGTATTACTTGCTACATTTTCCTCCAAAGGCAAATCCTCAATACTTGGTGCAATAGTATCTTCTTCTGTAGTCTCACCTGATGGCAACCCTACACATCTTGAACGAATTTTGCACCAAACATCGTAAAGTTCCATAGCTTTGAGTGTCACCTTCCCAACCTGTTCTTTCAGCTACTTAGAACTCTTCTGCTCGTCCTTTTTTCATCAATGATTCTAAATACAAAAGGTGTTCAACATTAAATGATGCTGGTTTCATATTATCATTGTTTGTCCTAGTTGTTACAGGTGGACAGTTCCTTGACTTACTTGACATGCATTTATTATAGTCGACTGCATCGGGGTCGAATGGAAATTTACCACACTTCTGAATCCACTCTTGACTGTATCAACAGTTGCTCTCTCAGTAAAAACTGCTTCCAACAATGGCCCAAACACAGCTTTTGTAACCACTTTATTTCTAGATTTGTGTTTCCAAGAGTAAACAACATTCCGCCATCCAACTTTCAAGGAACGAAAGATTGCTACATCTGCTGGTTGCAGCACATGAGTTGCATTCGGGTATAATGCAAATTGTATTATACCGTTGTCAGCATAAAACTGTGCAACTTTGTAGGTCGTGTGAGATTTGTGGCCATCAACTAAAAGTAGAACAGGAAACTGAACATTTTGTTTCTTGAGCCATGGCAGGAAAATATTTGCAATATACTCATAATAGAGTGCTCCAGTCATCCAGCCTTTCTTTGACCTTCCGACACCCTATTCACTGTTCAGGTTTTGCATTGTCTTCCGTGATATTTTTTGTAATGGAAAAACAATCATGGAGGGAACAGTCACTCCAGTAACATTGAAGTTGGCCATTACAGTGATGGCTTCTTTTTCATTTCCACTTTTTACCTCGTACAGATTGTTAAATGAAACTGGTCCCAAAACTTTACCTGTTTTAGGACACGTTTCAAAACCGGACTCGTCAGCATTATAAATTCTGCTTGGGGCATTAAAAATGTCCAGATGATTTTCTTGTTCCAAAAAGCTGTTCAATTCATTGAACCACTGTCTGAGACTTTCTTCAGTGACTGATGCTTTGGCTGTGTTGATGCTTTCAGCATAACGTTCCGATAGAGTAGGATGTCTCTTCAGAAATGACTTGAACCATTTGATACCTGGCTGGCCATCTTTAAATGGAGTTTGTCTTTGGTCTGCTAACACAATATCTCTAACAGTCTCAAACAATGTTGATCTTTTTATAGGAAAACCCTTTTTAGCATATGCATGAATGCAGCAAACTAGTAAATTTTCTTCGGCTTCAGATAAAATTGAACTTGGGCCCATCTTTCATTGAAGGGGAAGCTTACCTTTAATTTTGTTACTAAGCGTGCTGAAAGGTATGCCATAATTCTTAGCAGCACTTCGTATACTGCTGTTGCCTAATTGAACTGCATCTATCGTAGATATAAAATTTTCTTCTGAATACTTGAAAAACTTTTTCTTGGCTTCAGCCATTGTTACAGTCTAGGCTACTCATTGAGGAACATCAGCATTTCAGAGCCTGGAACAAACAGATAAATAATATATTACCCCAGATCAACATAAACACACATAAATTAAGTACTTACCAAATTTTACGAACACCACAAAGTGAAAAATCTACGAGAAAATATTTCTCAGAAGGCCTAGGCATACTCCAAGAAAAGTGAAGAGATTTGGGTTACTTAAAAACATCGTCTTATGAGAGCCAGTGAGGGTGAATGGCATGAATATGGAGAAGCACTGGAATGCAAGGGTGGGGGAACTGGATATCCCTGAGAAAACCTAAGGACCAGTTGCTCGGTCCCCACTTAAAAAATTCCTGAGCGACCTGGCCAAGGATTGAACCTGCATCACCGCGGTAAGAGGCGAGCGCTTTAGCCACTTGGCCTGCACCAGCCCTTCCCAATAACTCTTTAATGCTAAACTTTATGATAGTATTTTATAGTTATTATATATTTTATAATACAGTTACACCAGTTTCACAGTAACTTCGAGGACAAGTTTGTTTCCAGAAAGATACTCTCTTGTGTTTGCTGTAATTATTAGTCTTGAAAAAACCGGCACTATTCCCATTTCTAAAACAGTTTTCAGTTATAGATTATAGGCCTAGTTCTCATTTTAGTATAAACTTGGTCAGTTAATTCTATTAACAAGTAAGGCAGTCTTAAGCACAGACATTCTGTAATCTGGCATGTGCCTAGTAGTTGGTCAACCCAAGCTTGTAGTTGGTCATCCTGATCTACTATTGGAAAGTCTGGAAATGTCTTTTTTCCTGGACCATAACCTGAAAGAAAATGTATTTTAACATACTGGTAGATAGCATTTAAATCTAAATAAGCTCATCATGGAAAATACCAGTAGATCATCACTTTGACCAACCTCTGGCATTTGGCGTTCTAGTGATTGTTCACCCCCATAATAAAATGTAGGCCCAAACAAATATTATTTTTAGCAATAATATTGATGCTTCGGAACAATAAACAATAAGTTATCATGGTAATTATTATAAAATAATTACAATGAACTGTGGATGTCAATGGAATAATAATGTACTTACTGTAACTTACCTCACAACTAGATCAAAATGTCCACTGAAGCTGTAGATGCTACATGCAACCATTCAACACAACCTCACTTTAAAGTGGTGGCTGGGATTTTAGTGTTGCTGCCTTTACCATGTTGGCCAACCTTCTTGCTATAACTTCACCCAGTTAAAGACACATGCCAGGTTCACCAACTCTTAAAATAAGAATATTACAGCCCAACAGATATCAGGTCTCGGACCTGATACTGCATACATCAAGCATTTAATGAGGAATCTAACTGGGCTGCAGAGTGTGATGGTCGAACATGCTTAAACAGATTATAGATACAGCATATGCTTTATTCAGGTTCACCAAGATACATCTTAACCAACAACTACAGTGCCTGGAAACTGCCGGGTGTTTTCCTAAACTCCGTGTTGCCAACTACAGCTACCAAAGACAAGTGTCCAACACCTTCCCCTTTATAGTGCAAGACATACAGCTACTTGTAAATTATAGAATAAAACCAACTTATAAACTTCTGCTAACATTAAACAGCAGCATAACATAGATAGCACAACACAACTAACAAACTGACAGCATATTACTAGTCAAAGTCAAATCTACTAGCCAACACTGCTACAGACTTAGAGATTTAGACGCTTCACAGGTTTCACTATCCTTCCACTTCTGGTAGCCGAGGTTGGCATTCTCTGTCTGTTGTTTCCTGAAGAAAGTCCTCACCGTACACAGTAAACCCATCGGTCAATGCATCAGGAGCAATTTGGGGCTCAAACCCCCGGAAGTCAGGCTCTGATGATGAAGTTCGTTGAGCCTGCTTGAGTCGTTCATTTCCTGCGCCAACCTCAATATTGTTAGCTTCGGGCAGGATTGGAGTTGACTGATGGGCGTTCTGCAAGGTCTTGGACCTTCTTTAGTGGATCACATTGCGACGCACTATCTTATGATCGGATACTCGTACCCAATAAGAGTGAGGTGATGGGTGCTTGTCCACAATGACTCCCCGGCACCCACTTGTCATTTTTGTGTGTTTTGACAACCACCTTTTCCCCCTTAGTAAATGTTATCTCTTGTCGCCTGGCAGTTGTGTTGAACGCGTCTTTCATTTGCGGCTCCTTGGACATTAATGCTCTAACAACATGTTCTGGGGCGATAACCGTAGGTCTGAGGGTGTTGTATGATACAGGTAACTTACCCCTAAGTCTCCTATTAAACAGTAATTGGGAGGGGGACCAATCCAAGCCAGGAAGAGGGGTATTTCTATACTTGTGAAGTAAGTTTCTGAAATCAGTCCCCTGACTTTTGCGTAGCAGCCTTTTGCTGATTTTGATTGCCATTTCCACTAATCCATTACTGCGGGCATAATGACGACTACTGGTCCGGAGCTCAATTTCACTCTGCGCATAATACTGGCGACATTCATGGGAGTTAAATGGCATATTGTCGGCCATTAGCACTCGTGGAAACCATGGGTACTTTGGAAGCTCACACACATCTATCCATTTGGAGTATTTGTCCACAAGAACTAAATAAGCTTTTCCAGAAAAGTCAAAAATATCTGCACCTACTGTTTCGTATGGCAGCTGGGGAATGGGATGTGGACAGAGGGGCTGTTTGTAATTGGCAGGACGAAACTTTTCACAAACAGAGCACTTTTGAATGAACTGCACAATGTCCACTGACATAGAAGGCCAATAAAACAATTGGTGACCTTTGGACTTGGTCTTGGATTCTCCGCAGTGACCTTCATGAAGCAGCTGTAAAACATACTGCCTTAAAGCTCCAGGAACAACAATATTATCACCAAGAAAAACTAAACCACTTTCAACACACGTCATCTCTCATTTTGTAATAGGGTTTGCACACCAGAGGAACTCTACTGTACGGAGGCCAACCTGACCGACAAAATTGGGAAACTTGACTAAGTACAGCATCATTAGTCGTTTCCAACTGAAACTTCAACAAGCGTTTAGACATAGGTAAGTGCTTACTGATAGAATGTACATCCTCAACCATTGCAGGATCATCTGTCACTTTGTCTGGAAGATATGACCGGGACAGGTGGTCTGTTATATACATCAGTTTTCCAGGTAGGTAAGTGATGTTTAGATCATACTTCAACAGTTTGAGACGTAGCCTCTGAAGGCGTGCTGAACCTATATGATGAACAGGTTTGACCATGACATTGACAAGTGGCTTGTGGTCAGATTGCAAAGTACCTTCTTCCCATAAACATAGTAGTGGAATTTAGCTGAGGCAAAGGAAACAGCTAACAGCTCTTTCTCAATCTGAGAATAACTCTTCTCTGCCTCTGTGAGTGACCTGGAGGCAATGTGCACAGGCTGGAGACCCTTTGGGCCCTCCTGAAACAAAGTAGCACCCAGCCAACTCTGTGATGCATCGCACTGTATAACAAGCTCGGCTTTGGGGTCAAAAGTTGCAAGGACCGGTGCACTAGTGATAAGCGATTTAAGTTTACAGAAAGCCTCCTCATGACATGATAGCCATAACCATTTCACCTCAGATTTAAGAAGTTCATACAATGGGGAACATACACTAGACATACCAGGGATATAACAATGAACAAAATTAAACATACCCAACCTACGTTGCAGGTCTTTGCGATTGTTGGGTGCCTGCAGACTGGTCAGTGCTCGGATTTGCTCAGGATCAGGTAACATGCCCTCAGCGGAGAATGTTTGACCCACATACCTCACTTCGGAAACCTTATATTGGAGCTTATCTGGGTTGAACTTGATGCCAAGGCTGGACCCACATTCCATAACTTGCTGAGTGCATGTATCATGTTCATCTTCGGTTTCACCTGTGCAAAGGATATCATTGAAGAATGTCACCACTCCAGGAATGGAAGCAAAGTTCTCTTCGATGAACCTCTGAAAATTTTCTGGGGCATTGGCATGCGTAAGTATCTGTAGCACCCAAACGGAGTCGAGAAGCTGCACTTGTGGGACGAGTCTTCATCTAGTTGCACTTGGTGGAAGCCTTCTTTAGGATCAAACACTGAATAAAATGTTTTACCTGTGAGCTTTTCGGACATTTCTTTTAACGTTGGTATTTCATGGTAATTTCTAATAACTACTTTATTGAGGTCAGTGGGATCAAGACATAACCTCAATTTCCCACTTGACTTTTCTACAACCTCTAGGTTGCTCACCCACGCGCTGGCATTGAGCTTGTCAACTTTACAGATAATTCCTTTATGCTCTAGTCTGTCCAGTTCTTGTTTCAATGCAGGCCTTATTGCTCGAGGGACTCTTCTTGGAGGCTTACAAACAGGGTGTCCATGGTCACGAATATTGATTCTACACACTTGTGGGAAACAGCCAATACCAGTGAACACTTCACTGATAAGACTCTTGGCCTTTGATAGAACAACACAAATCATCCACTCCCTTGGCTTCAAGAATAGTCCCACCCCAGACTTCAATTTTGAGAGATGTTGGCCTAACTTGAAACTGTTTGTCAACCTCCTTGAACAGACTGAATGGCCAAATATTTATTTCTGACCTTGGGTCCAGTTTTATGTTCACTACTTTATCTTCTATCAGTATGCGCTCCCGCCACTCGTTAACATGGTTTGTTTTGGTCCCTCTAGGATACACAGTTGACCGTCACAGCATCACAATAAAGACTGTCACTAGATGAATGATTTACTTTTATCACCTCCCTAAGTTTACGAACTCTGCAAGAGGCAGCAAAGTGATTCATAATGCCACATTTAGCACATATTTTTCCATATGCTGGGCATGGTCTGGCCTTGTGCTGTGTTTGGCACCTAGAGCAATTGTACTCACGGTTTTCTCTTTGCTTGCTGTCGGGCCTAAGGCGTGATGACTTCTTGTCTTTAGTGGACACGAAATCACAACTAGCACTATCTTGAGGGGAACTCCAGGCTTGAATCTTCTTCGCCTGTTGTTGACTTTGTTCTATTAGACGGCAGTGTGCAGAAACTTTAGCGAGCATGGCGTTTTCTAATCTCAGCAGCGACTCTCGAACAGACGAATCTCTGATGCCCTGGACAATTCGGTCGACCAGCATGTTTTCTTCCTGTGACATGGGACGGTCGTAGTCACATGTTTTCACCAACCGACGACAATCAGTCAAGAAGTGGTCAAAATATTCTCCCTCCAGTTGCACACGCTGGTGGAAAACAAACCTTTCATACAATGGATTTGTTTTTGGCGCGACGAACACTGGGTATGCATCCTTAACCTTCGAATAGACTAACTTGTCGGCTGACGGGATATCAAAAGTTTCGAAGAGGGCTCTACCTTGCAAACTTAAAATGTTTTTCAGAAGGGTGATCTTTACAGTCACCAAGCGCACACTTGCAGGTTATATTACCCATGTTTGACAAATCCAATGTGAAATGGACAAACTAAATATAAAACAAAATTCCACACGACTGGGCCATGGTTTTAACTGGGCCGCAGAGTGTGATGGTCGAACACCAGCCCTTTTCCACCCTTCTTAGCATTGTGCAGGTCAGTTTTCACATTTGGATCCTTGGGAGTTGAGACCGCTTTACAATCGGTCATCCCAAACTTCTGCAAGATGCCTGCCAGGTAAGAGGTTTGATTCAATGTGGTTATCCCAGTGGACAAATCATGTTCAATTTTGATTCCCAGGTATACAGAGACATTCCCCAAATCCTTCATTCGGAAGTATGTATGCAATTTTTATTTAATATCTTCTATGTCGCTTTCTTTTGAACCCACTATCAGTAGGTCTTCCACATACAACAGAGCATAAATACCACTTAATTCATCCCCTTTAGTGTACAAACAAAAGTCACCAGTGGACCTAAAAAATCCTTCCTTTTCCATAGCACTGTTGAATTTTGTGTTCCAATATTTTGGGGACTTCTTCAGACCATATAGGGATTTATTTAATTTTAGAACTACATGTTTTCATTCTGTTTCCATTCCTTTTGGTACTGAGAGAAACACAGTTTCCTCTATATCTCCATTAAGGAAGGCCCCTATCACATCCATTTGATGTATTGGGATCCCTCTCTGATTTGCCATGGCTATGAGCACTTGCACTGTTGCAAGTCTTGCAACAGTAGCATATATCAATGCATCAAAGTATCCTTGTTGTTGGAAACCTCTGGCCACAAGTCTGGCTTTCAACACTGTTGATGACTTGTCCCTTTTAGTTGTAAATACCCATTTTGTCTCTATAAGTTTTTCATCCACTGGCCCCTCCACTTCACTCCACGTGTTGTTTTCCCTCAGGTTTCGAAGTTCTAGATTTATATTGCCTTTCCCCATTTCTCAGAGTCTTCACTGTTCATCGTTTTTTCATAAGTGGCTGGATAATCATGTTCATTCATGCATAGCAAATTAAAATCACACTTGAATCTTTTTGGTTTATGCAAACTGTCTCTGTTTCTGAAACACCTGACTTTTGACCTGACTGACTCTTCTTCTTTGATTCTTTCCTCCTAGAGATCAGCAAAACCTAGAAAATCTTCCTCTTTATAATCCTTGGGAATTTAATCTCTTGAAGACATAGGTTTGGCTGCAACACAGTCAGACTCGTTATCATTGTGGTTAGAAGGTCCCACAACCTCATCCTGTTCACCATCCTCAGAGCTATCTTCTGTTAGAGCATTCTTCACCTCTTTCACTGGTTCCTTGATTCCTGGTAACTTCTTACCGGTCTGATCTGCAACATGCACATAAACTTTTGAACCAAACACTTTCAACAAAGAGATGCCCTACTCTTTTTCCTCCCATAGTTGATAAGGTGATTTGTCGACCACTGTACTTGTGCCCGTTTGATTAATCACATAGACTGTGGTACTCACCCCTTCAGCCCAAAAAATTTTTTTCCAAGTTCTTCGCAGTCATCATAGTTCTGGCCGCTTCAACTATCGTACGCATCTTTCTCTCTATTCTACCAGACTGTTCAGGGCAGTATGGAATGCTCTTTTCGTGTACCACACCCAGTTAAGATAACATATCACTATTAACAAATTCTGTTCTACAGTCTGTGCGAAGGATTTTAAACATCTCACCCTTCTGGTTCTTGAACCATGATATAAACATCTTAACTTCTCCTTGACCTCACTCTTGTATTTTAAGAAGAAAACAAATCGGAAATGAGAGTAGTCATCCTTTAACAATAAAAAGTATTTTGACCCACCTATAGATGCTGTTTCCATAGGGCCACACACATCTGCATGGATTCTTTCTCCAACTCGCGAAGTTCTTGTGGTACTGTTCTTAAAAGAGCTTCTTGTCTGTTTGCTCACAATACACTGTTCACAACCCACCTCCGAAGCACCTATAACCTTTTTTTTCATGCAACTTCAGTATATTCTTTACTTGCTGGAAATTTTGGTAAGCCATTTTTTCGTGCCAGCTACGAAGATCTTGTTCCTCGGTCACAAGTGCTGTAGGCTGGTCTTGTGATTTAAATTTCATTTTGTACAAGCTTCCAACACACTCAGCAATAGCTGATACTTCACCCTTAATATTTAAGATTCTTGACACTTGATTGTCCGAAACCATGGTACACCCTTTATCAAGTGCAGACCCTACTGAGAACAAATTTATTTTCATTTCAGGAAGGAACAACATGTTTTTCAACACTATGTTCAAGATGCCCTTACCCGTGTCTGACAGCAATTCAAAACAACCACTACCCTCCACTTTCAACGCTGTACCGTCTCCAAATTTTACAACCCTCTCTTCACTCATTGAACTGTACGATGTGAAAGACTCCCGCGTACAACACAAATGTTCAGACGCTCCAGTGTCTAAAATCCGAGTATTGACATCACGTGCACCACACAACAAGGCTGATGTCAATACAGTAAACGCTTCGTCCTTACTGTTTACATTTGAATTGTCTTGTCTTAACAACTCCCTCTTGAAGTGATATCAATCCTTTTTAATATGTCCAATTTTATTACAAAAGTGACAACGGATCGGCTTTCTTACGGGTTACCGAACCTAAAACACTGTGATTTAAGGTGGCCAGTTTTACCGCATTCCAGACAAGTTTTTATTGAGCTGAACTTCCTTGCCCGCAGCAAATGCTGTAGAGGTCTCTTCTTTTGCTATCGAAACTCCTTCTTCTTCCATTAATAATCTAGCTGTAAGATTTCCCATCGTTCGCCCTTCCACCGAGACAGAGTCCCATGCACTTACGAAGTGAGCGTATGTTGAGGGTAAGGCCATTAAGATTTTAGTTATAATCATATTTTCGGACAGTTTCTCTCCCAACTGTTTTAGATTGCTAACTATATCTTCGACTTTGGATAAAAACTCAGACATTGACTCTCCACACGAAAACTGCAGGTTAAAGAATTATTGTTGTAGTAGATGCACGGAAAGTTCGTATCTCCTTTCGAACACAGTCAATAGTTTGTTCAAAATTTCCTGTAAACATTCACACGTTAAGACGTGAGCCATCGGTCCTTCATCCAATCTTGAAACAATGATATCTTGTGCTTGAAAGTCCTTCTTTTTCCATTCCTGCAAGACATTTTCGTAGTTCTCACTTCCTGATTCTGGCTTCACACACGTATCTGTTACCACATCATAAACTCCTTTTGCTCGCAATGTAACACTAGTCTGTAACTTTCAAGTTTTCCAATTATTTTCAGAAGTCAATTTTATCACATTAATCTCCGTTTTGGTCGCCATCACCACACCGTCAAACTTCCAATAAGTGCTGTATACTTCGGATTTACACACGCCAACCTCAAACCTGTAACGTCCTGGGCCCATAACCTGTTGGAAATAAAACCTTTTATTTTATACTTTACTTTCATTTAAAAGCATATTTTGACACATCAACACTTTTACTACTTTTTTTTCTTTATCTGTTCTTATGATGACAACACACCGTCCATGACAATACTGCCAACTCACTGGTAGAGACACAAAACACTTCATCATAGCAACATAAACAAGCACTTTTAACCTTACTTTTGATTGATTCAGTTGTCTCCAACAGTTATTAACTATAATGGTAAATGAAATGGGATTCAGTATTTCAGGTAAAAAAAGACTGTGTAGCCTACTTATTTATTTATTTGTTGATGTATGCACCATTTTACTATAATAGACGTAAAAGTATACAAATATAAAACATTAATTAATTAAAAATCTTTCTAATTATATCAACCAATACCAAATATTAGTTATTTTCACATGACCAATAAATGTCTGACAGATTATTAAAATAAGGATAGAAACAATGACTTAATTCAATAAATTTTGTAAGGTACAGAAAAAATTCATTTACATTACTGTACACAAAGAGCTGACACCTAAATGCAAGAAATGAATTAACACATTAAAAAGTTAGTGTCGATAAAAAATATATTTTTTTCTTCTTCTTTTAAAAAATTTCTTAAAATATGTGCTGTTGCCTTATTTTAAAATGAATTCATATTTATTTTTAAAAAAATTCATTTTTGCATGAACATCTTTACCATTCCTTAGCAATCTTGAAATTAGCCTGCAGGGTAAATAATTAGTTGAATAATGATTCCTTGAAATAACTGAGGATGGCTACTTTGGTGAAGATCCTGAAAATGTGACATCCCAATAATTTCAGAACATTCAATTTGCCCTTTCAAGAGCTTATTAAAAAACAATACATCTAGTAATGTTAGTTTAAAGTAGAATAACTACGCCAATGATACTTCACAGTTGTTAAGCGTTATCCAACACATTCATAACCAGTTTTTACGATCCCGCTTATATAAAATAACTACTAGCCTTACTACGCTATTCATAACCACAAACAAAAAAAAAAAACATGTACTACTTAAGTCATGTGTACTATAAACAATTTACATTTCAACTTTTCCCCTTAAATTGTTTACAAAACAAATGCATCTCCACAAGCTATTTTCTGAGACAATCAACTAACGCTAGCAATTTCACACTAAGTTCATTAAAAAAAATTTTGAGTAACAGAATAATATTGCAGTGGGTGAATACAAGAATGACTTTAGACCTAACATGGAAACAAAGTATTCATGCTTCTCTCGAGGTAGAGGTTTTGTTAGAATATCAGTTACCATTCTAGACGTTGGCAGATAATCAATCACAAAGCTCTTTTCTTGTACATGTTCTCGGATAAAATGATGTCCGATGTCAATATACTTTGATCTTTGACTTGTAAAGTTATTTTTAGCTAACTGAATAGCTCCCCTGTTGTCACAAGAAATAATGGAAGACTTGGGCTCAGCTTCTGGCTGAAGTTCTTTGCACAATACCCTGAGCCCGCGTGTAGCAGGCACCGTAGTTACAGGCTGCTAATCTTGGCGTTGTTAAGCATCGACCAATGCCCAGTGCCACTCACCAGTACCCTTCCCATTAGAACACACATTAAACCAACGACAATGACACAGGGTTCTCTAAGCTACCAATTAAGAAAGACAGATCTAGGCAAAACAATTTATATAACGTGAGTCATCATACAAAGCTTAACAGTTTCACACGTATTCTCCACTGAGAAGTAGATACAGAATTACAATAAAAGATTAAGAGAGAAATACTAAGCTGCTGTGGCCGACACACGCGCGCCACTTTATTCCATTAAAAAATAGGGACAAATCCCTAGTCGTACAGGGCTCGCGGCCACGACAGCACACCCTCGACATGTCATCAACGCAAACAAACAATTAACCAAACCTAACTGAAAAAACACGAAAAAACAAGAACACTAAACTCAAACAAAAGGAACTTACTGATGACACGGCTCAGGTGTGGCACCGCGGTCGCAAGCTAAACACAACCGCCCACGGTCGGGCCCGGGAGAAGACTGATTGTCTCGCAGATGGGAGAAGACTGATTGTCTCGCAGACGGGAGCATCTGAGCTGGGCACGGAAGGGAGAAGTGGGGGAAGGAAGGGAGAGCGAACACGAGCGCATCCGACGGCGGCCGAGCACGGCCGAAGTCCGGGCGGGAAGTTCAAACCATTAAGCGCACTAGGCACAAGCACCAAGTTCCTCCAAGGCAACCTCACTGCCAGTCCAAGATATGTAAATTTAACCAATCTTCAAGTGTGGTGAACCGGAGTCGCCGACTCCCGGTACAACCCAAAACCACAATGTCTCCTGTACTGTGAAGCTTAGGGCCATATATTTTGCCTTTACAGTACTCAAGGCTACTGTTCTCTGCTTCTTATTAAACCATGGGACCAAGTCAGCCACCCATGAGTTTAATGCAACTACCTGTGATTTAGTGCCTGTTGTTTGACTCGCTTCCCTAGTCTGCATCGCTGAAGCTTATCAAATCTTGATCGCTGTCCCTATTGTATTCCAGTTTTAGGTCTCTGGTTCCCTTTAGGTACCTAAATACTTTCTTCACGGTGAGTCAATGACATTTAAGTGGATTTTTGTTAAATTGGCTCACAGCATTAACCGCGTAGGAGATATCTGGCCTAGATATTTGTGATACATATAGCAGGCTGCCAACTGCCTGTTGGTAGGGGACTTTTTCACTGCACGGCATTACACTTTCACCCAGGTGGTTTGCTGTTGCTCAAAGGTTGGTGTGACTTTAGCTGGTGTTGAAACTGGATTACAGTCAGACATGGTGAAATTTGCCAGTATCCTGTCGATGTACAGAGTCTGGTTGATCCACAGTTCCCCCTTTTTCCGGTCCCTGGTGATATCCATGCCGAGGCAGTTCTTGATGTTTCCCAAGTTCTTCATCTGGAACTCATTTCTTTTGGACTAATTTTTGCAGTAGGTGATTGTTTGAGAAAATAATGTCATCTACATACACTGCGCACACTACCAGTCCCTTTTTAGTATGTCTGAAGTAAACACAAGGATCTGCTTTTAACTGCTGAAGTTCCATTTCAGTGACAACCCGATGCAGGCAATGATACCACCATCTCCCGCTCTGTTACACTGTCTTTTTTAGTCGTCACACTTTTGGTTTCTGGCTACTGCCTTTGATCACCAGCTGAACATTATATTTCTGTTCTTGTGTGTCTAGATTTTTAATTTTATACATCTATCTTGACTTCCTAAACACTTCAGATCCATCTGGTAAATTAGCCAATTCATAGGTCTTGTTTTGGACAAATGAGGTTAGTTCTTCTTTCATAGCCTCCTTCCATTTTGGAGCTTGTGAATTCCTGACGTCAGTAGTTAATTTTTGTGTGGTACGTAATATGACACAAAATCTGGGTCTTGCTTCTGTTATGGTACTCAGTCAGATCTTCTCACTTGTACACCTTGAAAACGAGCTGCAGTTCTTTCTTTTTCTTGAAAACCATGGAAGGGTTTTTCATCTGAATCAGATACAATTTTGTCTTTCTCTTGGTGCTCTAACTCTTGCATGTTCTCTTCAGTGTAATCAATATCATTCTTTCTTCTAGGAAGATGACATATCTGCTGATTGTGACATTCCGCATGACTGTATTCAGTAATCAATGTCTTTTGATATCATCACAGTAGCCAACAAATGTCATTTTTGTAGAGCAAGGATCCCATTTCTTTCTTTTTCCTTTTTGGATTTGCACCATAGCATCACAGTCAAACATTCTGAGATAGTTGAAGTTTGGTTTTCTTGAATGCCAGGCTTCGAAAAGAGTCGTACCTTCCAGTCTCTGGGTTGGGCATCAATTGTTGTTGTGAGCAGCCGTTTACACTGCTTCTGCCCAATATGAGTTGGGCAGTCCGGCATCTTGTAGCAGACAATGTGTCTTTTCAACTGTAGTGTGGTTGGCATGCTCAGTAACACCATCCTGTTGTGGTGATGCCCTAACTGTTAGTTGGTGTCTGGTCCCTTTCACTTTCATGAAGCTAAACAACTCACTATTTAAACTCAGTACCATTGTCAGATTGCAAAAATTTGAGTTGCTTACCCAACTGTTTTTCCACATGAGCACAAAATTCCTTAAAAACTTCACATTGGTTACCTGGTCTTTACTGTCCAGAAAATACACATGGGTGTATCTAGTGTTGTCATGAATCAACACAAGGGCTTCAATAACAGAAATTTTACTGTTGACCGATAACTCAATGTCAACATTCCCGACAGACTCTGTGACTACAGGTTCACCGTTTGCTGTAAATATTTTCAATGTAAAGTCAGACAGTGGATTCTGCAGCTCGTCTTTTGTTAGGTGTACTATTGCACATAAATCCAAAAACCATCCTGGATCACTTTTATCTGTATCTGTGATCATACATGGTGAAAACGCACCCTTACTTTTTTTCAGACCATTTGTTATGACTCTGCTTGTCGCGTTCATCACTGTTTCTTTTACCGCGACAGTCTGCGGCGAAATGTCCCACGTGATTGCAAGTATAACACCTGCAGGGTGGTGGTTTACTTTGTTTACCACTGTGGTGTCTGCTGTTGTCACTGGGGCGTGTCTCGTTTGAGGATCGGCTGCTATACAAGACTCTCTTCATTCGATGATCTCGCAGGTCTTGTCCCTTTCTTCAAGTCTTGCAGTAGCTTTATTTTGATCCCATCTGCTGTGATCAGAGTCCCAGAACTCTCTAATCCCATTATCATGGGTTTGTACTCTTCAGGAAGTCCTGCCAATAGCAAGGTTCCAATCCATTCCTCGGATATATAGAATTTTATCTCTCGCAGATGTTGTGTCGTTGACATTATCTGATTAACGCACTCTTCTACGGAACTGCAGTTGTCTAGGTTTGTCAACTCTAACTGGCGTAACAAACCAACTCTTCTAGTCAGGTCGGAATCTTCAAACAGCGCTTGAATTGTGTCCCATGCTTGTTTGGCAGTCCTACAATTTTCTATTTGGTGAATGAGATCCTTCTCTACTAACAATGATATTTTAGATAGAGCCTTCCTATCTTTATCTTTCGCATCTTCTGCCTTGACAGTGCCTTGCACAACATCCCACTGATCTTCAAGGTTTAACAGGGCCTTCACATGAAAATTCCTCTATGCATAATTCTCGTGGCCTTTTAACCTTTCCATGAAGGATAATGCATTAGACGCCATTTTCGTAGCGCGAACTTTATATGAAAAATGTTAATATTATTTTCATTATCGTGTCGAGCGACGACAAATTTGTGTTAATCACGACCTGGTCCTATAACTATTGTTAGGTTTGAAGTAGAATAACTACGCCAACGATACTTAACATGTTTATTAAGCAATATCTAACACATTCATAACAATCGGTACAATCCCACTTACATGCAGATAACCACTAGCCTTACTGCGCTTGTCATAACCATAAACAAAAAAAAAAAACATTGTACTACTTGAGTCATGTATACTATAAACAATTTACGTTGAAACAAGTAATTTCCTCCTAGCTGACAGTGAAGGAAGCTGTAAATACTGTTCCATTTCATTACAGTTAACTTCCTGATATCTTAAATCCAACCTCATTCCTATCATCCTCAAAAAAACATTTTTGCACAGATTCAAGTTGAAAACAGTGATAAACTTGGTATGGTGCCCAAGCCACTACAAAATATTCTAAAATAGGTCTAATCAAAGAAGTGTACTATATCCTCATAGTTTTAACAGAAAGAAACTGTTTACAGCAATGAACAATAAGTCCCAGTGTCTTGTTAGCTTTGCTAGGCCGTTCGGAATAAAGTGAACACTAAATATTTAACCTTTGAAAAATATCACTAGCTGTTACTACATATAATTCAACATTACCGATAGTCACGTTACTGCTTCTATGGTTGGCAACGAATTAACACAACATAGTTCGGTGTTTATTCGTATTTAAAAACAACAATAGTGAAACAAAATTAATCGACAGCGATATAATTGTATTTTATATAATTAATAATCTTCTGTTTTATCAAACTATAAAGGTACCTATCGACTGAAAAATTTATCTTACACGCGCAAACATAAAGTGACGTGTCCCAGGAGGTTAGACTTTTCCCGTCGTTAGCCGTTATACGCAGAAAGATATGAATTGGCTGTAAATAGATCTTTAGCAGAGCTTTTTCGAGTGTTCACTTTATTCCGAACTGCCTATATATATATATATATATATATATATATATGTATGTATATGTTATTAATATGTTGACTGGGATCAAGATTTGATGTTAAATACACACCCACAGCTTTAACTTTAGCTAATCTCTTAAGATAAGCATTATGGGGTACATAATTGTATAACATCATTTTCAATCTTGTATAAGATATAACTACACACTTATCTGGATTTCAGTCCATACTATTATTCTTACACCATTGTTCAACACTCTTGTAAGTTCTTCCTGCAAACACAATTGATCTTCTTCACATGATCTCTCTTTGAATATCTTAACATCATCGGCAAATACTAAAAAATCCCCATGTATATTAACAATATCATCAATGATTGAAAGTTAGATTGTTGTAAGTGCCACAAACCAAATATTTCAGGAATGACAAAACACCTCTATTATGTATATTTAGGAAGCCACAGCAATGAAGTTTGCTCCCTAATCATTATTTATATTCTACAACACTGCCATATGTTTACAAGAGTCCTAAAATGTGTTTATCATTGTTATTTGGCACTTGCAACATTTTGGTGGTCACTTAAGACATTCTCATGAATGTTCAGAAGATTTAAGACTTTTTTCTTCAGACAGATTATTCATACCTTTGAGAGTTTATTCTTTTCACATTCTGCGAATTTGTCTTTTTTGGCCACATGAAATCCAATATTAAACTCTTTGTTAAAGATGTTACGAAAAACTCGCTCTTTACCACAGAGCTCCTTGCCGACTTCAGATTTGTTCACACTGTACAAATTAAATAGGTTCATCGATTCCGATGAAAAATATTTTCTTGATGAGTCACTACGACAGTAATGTGACTGCAATGCAGGAAACTTTATGAACTTCATGACAACTGTTCTTTTATCGTGAGATGTTTTGTTTGCCAGAGCATGTCTTCCACGGTTGTCTCTCTTGGCTGTATTAATTTTTGTGCAGTTTTGCTTTGTGTAAGATAATGTGCAATGAGAACTGTATAAAAACTTTAGAAAGATTTGTAGACGTACCTGTTTATTTAGTCCATTCAGTCTTGTGAAATACATGCATGTCTTCGTTTGTCTGCTGTCTCCTAGTACTCTCCTCCTTTTCACAAATTCCATCTACTACACATGACAGCAACCATTTTTTTCTTCATGCGTATTAGGGTCCCAATAGTTTTTAAATATTTCAAGACATTCAGCTTCCAAGATACAAAAGCATTTAGTTCTTGCATTTTCCTAAAACACATGAATTAGGTTGTAACGTCATTTTCGTCCCTTTTTTGGCTTTCAGCTTTTTGTTTTCTTTTCTTGATCTTCCTTTTTACTTTCTAAATCCACCATCTCCAACACTGCTTTCACCAAAACCATCAGTACCTGTTTATGCATCATTGTCTCGTTGCCACTCTAAATGTTGATCGCTTTCACCAAAAACATTGGTAATAGTTGCTAAAGCTTCTGTTTGTGCATCACTGTCATCTCCACACTTGGAATGTTGATCTGTTTCATCAGAATCGTCTGTACCTGGGAAAGTTTCTGCTTGTATATCACAGTCACGTCCACACTTGGAATGTTGGTCTGTTTCACAAGGCACATTGGTATTTGCTAAATTTTCTACTTGTATGTTAATGTCACGTACAAACTCAGAATGATAATCGGAGTTTCCAGTACCATCCGTACGATGATCACCACAATGTTATTGCAATTTTATGATATGTGATGCAACTGCTGCTTCTCTTGATTCTGCAGGCCTGGATGTGTTAATCAAACAATGTTCAGCTTGTAGTTTGTGCTGCTCAGGACTATTATTCACTCTGATTAGGTCTTGACATGAAAATATTTCATTATTACTGTTCACAATCACAACTTCAGAATCAGTGTTTGCGATGTCATCATCTGCTGTTATTTAAATAACTTCTGTAGTCTTATTTGTCGTTTCGTCTAAATATGTCAACACTTCAGGGTCAGTTTGAAAACTACAGGAATGATTGTTTTGTAATTCCACTGTAGTTACAGTAGCTGTAGGTAAAGACTGGCAACTGTTTGGAATTACTTGGAGCAAACACTCTGTGACCATGTGAACATTAGTTTCATAAAGATGCCCGGGTAATTCATGAAACCTTTTCTGTTAAAACATGCACTGTAGCACAAGTAGTAGTTCCACTGGCGAGGATTCATAGTAAGCATTAGGAACCCTATTTTGATCCGTCAGCAGTTTACCACAATTAGTACCATTTCTTCCTTCATCTCGTGTTGTATTATTAGCCTGGGCTAGTTCTAATATTCTTCTAGCTCGCTCAGACATTAAGTTACAACACCCTAACCTCACACTGAAGCTACAGTAACCTAACTTTTGGCAGTCCCGCAATAGTACATGAAAACATTTAACTAACTGCTAAAACATGTGTACAAGTCCGGCGAAAGTGACACAACAATCTGGCTTTCAACCATTGATATCACTGGATGGGTTCTGATATAGATACTCTATACTTAACTCTTGAGAGTACGTCCTGTCAAAGAGCTATTGAACCATTTTAATAATTGACCTGAAACACCTTAAGCCTCTAATTTCTTCAGAAGATGAGGGTGACTTATCCTATCAAAAGCTTTTGAATAATTAAGATATATACAACCTGACTGAGAACCATTTTCAAATACAGCATACACCCTCTCAAGAAAAACCAGTAAATTAGTTGTTGATCTTCCATGCTGAAAACCATGTAATGTGGAGTAATTATGTTTTTAAAAGTAATGTGAGCCCGTCTCACTCAGACGTATGCCGCTCAATTTGTGCTATCACAATAAACACTAAGTGCTGCAAGCCTTTATCACACTGGCATGTACAACACGCCCGTCAGAACCAATTGTCCTTATCCTCCCTCACTGCACATAATCTGGTAACACACTAACAGTAGGACGGGGCAGCTGACCACTAATAATTCACTTAACAGCAAAGGTTCAAGGCAATTATATTTATTATGAAAATTACAAATTGGTGAATACAAATACGCCGGAAGAACACAATTCAGCATTATTCATATTAAATACAATGATCTGCGGTTGAGTCGAATGGCATAGAGCTGAAAAACAAAAGGGAACGTTCCCTTTGCGGCCAAAACGGCACCGAACATGAGTGAAATTAACAGGAAAGCGAAAGCAAGACAGAAACCATTAAACAGACTAAAGCAAATGTAACTGAAACCTACCAAGAACTGATGGAAGTACCGTAGGTGCCATGTCGGCCACGAGAAGAGCGGACCAACCTCGTTATATGGAGCACGGGCGACGACTGCCACGAGCTAGCTCACTCCACCCGGCAGACGGCCGGGAAGAGGGGAAGAAGGGAGGGGAGGCACGAGAACAGCCGAAGACGGCTGAAGGTTCACGAAGTTCAAGTCTCCTGGCGAGCACGATGTATGGGGAGGAAGGGGGGTACATCACATGTCCACGGGAGCACTCGCTCACGGCGCGCAGCTTTGAAACAAAGATATCTGGACGAAACACAGCAAGTCTATCTCCTCTTGTAAAAGTATATATATATATATATGTCCTCCGACAGAATCGTGTAGAGCTGGACGCCTTGTCCAGTTCAAATGTGTTCAATGACAATGCTTTAAAAGACTTTCGCCAAAGTAGATTGGATTACTATAGGCCTATAGTTTTGAACTTTAAAAGTATCTCCTGACTTAGGTCTATGTATTTGAACCAAAAATCCTAGCTTTAAATGCTCAGGGAAAATGTCCTTATGTAAAAGACTGTTAAAATACAATGCCAAATGTGGGGCTAAATCAATAGTACAATGCTTTAAAACAACAGGAGAAATCTCATCAGGACTAGGCCCTTCGGAAGTATCGAAAGATTTCAGTCTTTCTTCAACCTCAGTTGCTGAAACACTAATCACAACCAGAGAGTTATTATGATTATACAAATAAGAAGGCACTTCCTTCTCTGGAGATAGTAGAAAAAAATTCAGCAAACATAGCACTCATGTTTTGAAACTCCTTCGTAGTTTTACCATTATAAATAAGGTGGTCAGGTTGCATACACCTAACACTTTTCTTAAGACTTTGAATATAATTCCAAAACTTTTTTGGATCAGCAGAAAGACTTGCATCCATTACCATTTCCTCAAAATGAAAATTATAACACTCTCTAGAAAGTATCTTACATTGCCTATGAACTTCTCTATATGCATTAAGTCATAAAATACTAAGTGTAGTTTTATGAATTTTTTTTCAATTTATTAAATATTTAAGTTCATCTGTAAACCACGAGAGGAAAGCACTTCTCTCTACCCTTTTTAATGGACAATTAGCTATTACAATATTTCTCAAATTTCAACTAATGTTTGTGAAGGATGTTTCAACTTCTACATCAGTTAGAGAAAACACATCTGGGTATTCCAATTTTTGTATAGAATTAATAACTTTAGCTAAGTTACTTCTTCTAATATTCAGCACGCAAGTAGACAATTCTCTATGTTCATATAAAGGTACATTAATTTCAAATTCAAGAATTGGATGAGTTTATTCAGGCTGAATTAGAGGTTTCTCAGAAACTAAAACTGACATTTCATGTTCAGAAGAAAAAATCGGATCCAAAAGAATACCTCTTACATTGAGATTCTTATTAATTTGTTTAATTTGCAAGAAACATGCCTGCTTTTGTAAAATTGAAGAACTATGAGATGGATTATTTTCACAGTTATTAGTCAAATCATTCGAGGGTAAATTAAAATTACCAACAATTATAAGTAACATTTCAGGATCAAGGAAATTAAAATTACCAACAATTATAAGTAACATTTCAGGATCAAGGGATGTACATACTTCTTCAGTCACATTACGATATGACAAATAAATTTCAGATAAAGAGTTTGGAGGAACGTAAACAGCTCCAATCATTATTTTAAGTCCCTGCAGATTAATATTTACAAACAAGTGTTCCACATTTTGAACCGTTAAAAGAGTACCTCAACAGATGGAAAATCTTAATGGACTGCAATTAACACTCCACCTCCTGACTTATTTGCACGTAGTAAGGAATGGTCTGTCTGATGTAATTATAAAGACCTAATTCTGATGTATTTATGTCATCTGATATATTAAGCTTGTCTTTAAATGTTTTACCCAACCTTGTGATTTTAATATTGTTAATAATTTCAGGTGTTATAGCCGACATTACTTTCTGTACAACTTCCCTATCTTGTTAAATTTGTACTTCCAAACTTGAATTCAAATGCTCTGGTACATTGTACACTATTATGTTTTGTGTCTGTCGGGCACACTCATTCAACTCACTAATTAAATTATTTGTTGATGCATGCCGTGCACCATTTGTATATACTTTCTCCTCTAATATATTAAGTCTTTGTTCGACATTACTCAAACTTTGAAGAATCTCTAGCATATTTCTGATACTCAGAATCAGACCTACCAATACACAAAATGTAGAACCTCTTAGTACATGCACTGTTACACAGTATTCCCTTCACACTATCCAGAACCTTCTTAACACAACATGAGCAAATATTATCAGTTAGGATTGATGTCATTACACAGTGTTTATTCACATTTTTCAGTGAAGCAATGTATGTTGATACATCTACATCCAATCCACCACAAAACTAACAATTGTAACTTTGATTCTAAAATCATACCAAATTCATACGTCAACCTCTGCCGCCGCCGCCGCCATCATGTCATGTTATCTGACTGTGTACTATATGCAGAGGTGGGCAGTCGGAATCAACTTGAAGGAGGATATTGATAGGTTGTTTTCTTGGATGGAGGAGAACAGACTGAAGATTAATGTGTGTAAAACCAAGTTGGTGAGGTGTACTAGAAAGAGAGTGGTGATTAGAGAGGTATACAGATGGGATGGGCAGGAGATAGAGGAAGCTACAGAATATGAGTATCTAGCGGTTGTGAAACAGGCTGATCCAAGGTGGACTAAGCAGATTGACAGAGTTCTTAAGATGGGAAGAAGGGCTGTAGGACTACTGTGAAGGGTGTTGAAGGGAGTTGGTGGTGAAGTGAAGGGAAAGGCATATTAGTCCGGTTACCAAATGGCAATTTTAACCTAAACCCGGAATTAAGGTCCGCCCAATGTTTTATGGTGTTTTCTGTTTCTTCAAGGCATATCTAATGAAATTCTGCCGGGTGCCACTTTGACACCTTTTGAGAAATTTTAGATATTCAAGATGGCGACCAAGATAGCTGGAAATTCATTTATTGGGCATATATTCGCTTATAGGACACACTTGAATATAACTTTGGTGCGTAATATGTTTTCATGACCAAGAATATGTAATAAGTTATCTTGGCAGTAATATATTTTCTAAAGTATAGGCCCTACTATAATGTATTTTTAATGTTATCTTGATTATAATGTAGGTGAACTACGATTATGACCATAAATACAAAATCATTAACACAAATACAGTTAAAAGTATGAAATGTGAAATTTATTGAAGTTGTATATTGTGTGAAATATGTTTTGCTAGCTTTCATGTTTACGTACAGAATTTATGTTGTAAGCTATGTTAAAGTCAGATGTTTAATATTTACAAGCATCTTATTTCAAATGCAAGCCATTAACATCTAATTATTGAATATTACATATTTAATTAAGTTAATGTAGAAATAAAAATGAATAAAATCCAGTATAACTGTGAAGGCCTTAGTTATTCATTTTATGTATAAATAGTATAACTAAAATAAATTATCTTGCAGTCTCACTGGACTTAATGTGATTGATCAAAGAAACATAACTTCATCATCAAACAAAATTTGCACTAACACTATGTATATTATATCAAACAAAATATCTCAACTTAGTAAGTTTTATGATCATTCTAATAAGTTGTAAAATTTACGTATGACATTACATATCATTATTAAGTGTTAAACTACGACCACAATGTAGGCTATCATGGATATTATAATTTTTTCTTAAAATTATAGACATAAATATTGCAATCTTAACCAGGAGTAAATTACAACTAGCAAATTTTATTTTAACCAATGAAATTAATTTTAAAATGTTACAGAATTGATAAGAGTAATCACTAAAATAAGTCCACAGCATCAGCAGGTTCAGTTGGTACGAACTGTGACCACGGATTGTAACAAGTTTCTTCGCCATAGCGATGGCAAAATTGTGTACGTGTTAATTTAGAAAACACAAAGCTGCATCTTCAATAGTAGGCAGCAAGAGACATAATTTCAAGGCCTTGTTGGTCTTGTCAGTTCCCATTTTTGTAAGCCACAGTTTGTATCTTATATCTTACATAGACCTAGTTTCAGCAATGGAAGACCCATAGCATGATGCTATAAATACAGTAGATTCATCTATTACATCAGTAATGTCGGCTCCCATTTGCCCTTTACGAGATCTCTCGCAACATTCCTATGCCATAAAAATGGGAACTAATGTTTTACGACTGAGAATTGTTTCTTCTTTCTTGGCATGCAGTTGGGCGACGTTTATAGATGTCCAAAGTCTGTGACTTGTTTACCTTTATTTCCTCCACAACCTTCTCAATTGCAAAATCTTTTTCAGTGACTTCCTGCATATTTCGTAAAACAGCAGCATTAATGGAACGAGCAGCCATGAACTTCTTCCTGCAGTCTTCATGGTACCCTGCATCAACGTCATGCAATTACTATAGTTCCAGAAATTCTTACATGCAACTTCACTGCTTTTTCGTCCTTACGTGCAATTCAGACAGCTAAAATGTTTTCTTTGAAAGTTTTCGAGCTAGATAAAGGATCTATGGTTCTGCATATTTTCACTTGTCGCCATCTACTTGGATTCTTTGAGTCAATATTCATGATACACTTTTCACTACTAAATAGGAAATGTTCAAAAAAACTGAAATGGGACCAACAATACTGCGTACTTTTTTAGGCTGTGTTGCATTATGTGTTAACTCATCACTGACTTTGTGTTTCCTCAAGTAGAGTTCGATATGTATATTTGAAGTGTATGTTGGAGCACTATTTTTATCACACCGCACTGTTGCATTTTCATTACTATCAAGCAGTTGCTCAAGTTCAATGTTTATGCAATCTTTTCGCAGTTTGCTACACTCAATAATAGTTTGGATTCTTTGAGCACCTCAGTTTATAATGTTGGTATCTATTTTGCCACACTGAAACACACAATCCATCTTCTCGGTTGTCATCACTTCAAAGATTGTGGTTCACATAACAGAAATGAAAAAATTTGGGTATCTCGGTAGTGATTGTTCCATTTCTCTGCATAACGCATATGCTAAAGCTTAAAAGTCAATCTAATATCCAACATAAATTTTTGTTAGTATTCCCTGACCCTAAAAAACATAATATTAGACATCATAATTAATATAAAGTGGTAATTTATGGCAGATAAATTCATTTTGAGTTATCTTGGTCGTCATCTTAAATATCTAAAATTGCTCAAGGGTGTCAGAGTGGCACCCTGTAGAATTTCATTAAGTATCACTTCAAGAATCAGAAAATGCCATAAAACTTTGGGCGGACCTCACTGTCTGGTTTTTTGATCTGCCACCAGACTATATTGCACGATGGTTGGTCCAGTATTGGAGTATGCTGCCTTAAAGAGGGATCTGTACGTGGAGGTGCAGAAGCTGAAGAAGGTGCAGAAGCTGAAGAAGGTGCAGAGAAGGGCAATGAGATGAGTGATGAATGAAAGGAAAAGACAGGGTCAGGCTGGTGAGGAGGAAAGAAACTTTAGATCTATAGTAATGATGAAGGAATTGGGAAGGAAACTGTTGAGGGATAGGAGGAGAATGGAAAGACTGGTCAGGTTGTATAAGGTGATGAACGGGGAGGGGGAATGGGGCGGTATGGCCTGTAAGCTAACTAAAGGAACTTGAAAAGGAAAGGGAGTGGAATGCACTGAGGGAAGAGTTGGTGACTGTGAGGGGAGTTGGAAGGTTTGGGAAGGTACTGGAGGATTGGTGCTGTGGGGATGGGGAGGAATTTGCTCGCCACCAGGCGTTAGCTCAATTGCGAGTGTAAAAAATGTATTATTATTACTACTATTACTTACAGTAACGTAACCGAATGTTAATAAAAATTAAAATAAACTACTCATTGTGTATAGGCCAAACTTTTGGTTTCAGAGGTAATGTTTATTAGTGAAAAATGTTTCTGTAGACGTTAATAGTAGTCCCACGTAAGAAAATTTTTTGTGTTAGGTTAAGGTTGTTTCGATTAATGTAGGTTAGGTAAAATTAGGTTAGCTTATGTTTCCTGACATACATTAAGAATCTAAACCACTGCCTTAAAATTCAGGTCTAGACACTGCTATACAATATTGACTAACTGTATTATATTTTTAAAGTACAAATATTAGATACTCTCTTAAATTTAACCAGAATATTTTTAAACACTTGAGTTTTGATTAAAATAACATATTTCCCTTTACAACAGCATCACTGTGATAGTGGGCGCCAGCAGTTTCGTTAAGTCATAAGGGGGTCAAAGTGAAATCCTTGAATAATAGGTGAGTATCCAGACCTGTACTTTTAAGACAGTGATCTAAACTAATAATAACATAACCTAACAAATATTTCAAGTAGGACTACTTCTAACAACTTCAGAAACTCTTTGTTTGGCCGGTACGCTACGAGCAGCTGTTCCTAATATTTACCACACTGACAGTTGGACTGTCACCCGGTGGCGTGTTTCTCAAAATTCAGACCCTTTCTGAATTTTCCAACCCCCCCATCACTCACAGTGACCAACTGGTCCTGTGACACATTACATTACCTCACAGTCCTACCACGCATGGACTGTCTAACTTGTTCTGTTCTCCTGCACTCCCTCTGAATTCCCTCACTGTTGCTTCCTGCTCACTTACAGCCTCGCTTATTCAGCTGGCAACCCAACCATCCTCACGATTTGCCATCCTGTACATTCTGACCAGCATTTAACTTTCGTTCTGTTCTTCAAAGGATTCTTATCACATTTCCATTATCTCATTGAAGGCCCGAACTTCTCTTCCCTATTCACCCTTCACCCACCTCACTGCTTTTCTTTATACATTTCTCCAACTCCTGCACTTCCGCATATGGGTCGTATTCTATCTTAACCTTGACCATATCATTGTGTAATACACCTTTCTTTTATTTTAAAATTCCCAGCATACTCAGTGCCCCTCTTCCTTTCATAACCACCTTCTCTGCTTCCTCCTCTTAAGTGCGCTGCCTTCCCGCACATGAGAGGCTCAAAAGCGACGGAGCAGTAAAGTCGACCTTGAAGCGTGCATCAAATGCAGCGTCACCTCATTGAGCCAAGCGCTGAACTAGCATGCAAGGTTCCTGCAGAACGGTTTTTACTAAGGGACATTAAGTGGTGACCATATTATTTTATTTGTAAAAAGTCTACAGCTAAGGTTCGCAATCTGAGTTTCACATACATCTGGTTAGTGCATTTTGAAGTACGGCAGTCTGAAAAGGCAGTTTTTAGCCATGTTAGAAGGCTTAGAAACAGTCTTTTTAATGAGCGTGGCGTCTTAACAATGAGGTTCTGACCTTTTATGAAGTTTTTTTTTTTTTCGTACATTGGCACAAAGGGCGCATGTGGAATATTTTCATAGAAAAAACCTGTTTACGAACTCACTGCAGTATTATTCTTAGGTACTGTCCATGACTTATGAGAAGAGCCCTAGACAAGGGTTAGGGGTGGTGGTCGGATTCCTTGAAAACAGGGGGGAGCTGCAGTTGTTTGCTTGTCGCCTGAGCAGTGTGAAATCATGTGCGCAAACATTGGTCCTCGTAGTTGATTTGAAACGTGTGGTGTGTTCATATCACACTTGAGCGTATTTAAATGTTTGTTTAGACTAGTTGAGCTAAATTTTTTTTTTCAATTGTAATTAAAATTACTGGTGTCTTTATGGGTAACTTTGATCAATTGGAAACTATAAACAGTGATCTTTAGTTCATCTATGTCATCTAGTGAAACTAAAAAGAGAAAAGTGATACACAGTGAAGGATGCGTAATCATAAGTATTGTACGGCAACACGTCGTGCCGCTGTTTCATAGGTGTAAGCCAAGCAACGGTGAAACAAATAAACAAGGTAAACCAAGTACAAAATGTAGCAGTTACTAACAGTTCATTATCTAAACCTGGTTAAAAAACACGGTGCTTGGCGGAAATCCACTACCATGATTGTGGATGATTTTGCTAGATGTGTAATCAGAAATATGATGCATGGCTTTTATGTTTGCAAGAAGAAAGTTATAACAGTCCCAAAATTCTGGCTTCTATAAATCTTTATTTTGCGGTGCTAGGAAACAACATCGTATTCATGGAGTCCAGTAAATGTTTTCGCTTTGTGCAGTGGTGCACACTCCTTTGACTTCCTAACCCTCGCGACGTCATCACGTTTCTACCTGGTCGCATTCCTGGCAGGGCTCTTCCCATCAGTCGTACACAGTACTTATATTCTGCTGTCTCTGCTACTTCTTGCCCGTCTCATGTGTCCAGATCCCTGCTGGCCACTCTGTTTTTAATAAACCGTATTATATTAGTATTATAGGTCTACATATTTTCAATAGGCCATCCCCACCCATGTACTGTCAATGTCCACCTGTAAGTTGTTCCCACAGCTCACGTGTGTGTATAGCACACAATCATCAGAAAATAATCTTATTTTACCAACTATTTCCTAAACCCATATCATTTACCATGATGGTAGGTTAAACATCAAAGAACCAACACACTACTTTGCAGTATGCCTTATGTTACCTCTCTTTCTTTCAATAAAAATCCTCCATTTTACTGTCCAGGGATGCAGAATATGTCAGATCACCCATCAATGTTAGAGGAAATTGAGGTATCATAGGGACTTAGTGAAACGTTTGTTGGGCAAATATGCAGTATCTGTTTGCAAAAGAGCTGCTGAACTCACATTACAATCCATGCCATCACATATTGCCCTTCAGTAAGCTTTTAGGGATTGTTATAATCTTCAACTTACTGTAATTGCCTCTTACTATGTATAAAAATGTGCAACAGTTTTCGGGAAAATTTCAGCTGAAATCTTGTTTTCTGGGAAAATATTGGTCACAGGAACATTTTCTGCACCACTGTTACCTTCTAGTTCCTCCATCCCTACCAGGCAGCTCAGACGCCAACTTAACTGTCGACCATAGTATTCAGTGATTGTTCTTTTGTTGTAGCTTTGAATTTCACTGATTGGCATAGATCTAGGGTCGATGAACCAGACTTGACATTTTATGTCCTAGTTTCATTCTGCAAACCACAGCTGTCTTCAGAATCAATAGATGTTGCCAAATTGTCAATACTTCCACTGCTTCCCTAAATTTCTATTTCCTCTTCACTGTCACTGGTGATTTCTTTTCTTTCCCTCGATGTTGTAGGCTTACTTTTGCTTTTGTTAGTTTTACCAGTTTCTTTTTAAGCTTTGGTGGCATATTCCTTATTTCTTCTGAAAAATGTTCTGTTGTAATGGCCGTAGCACTGCAGTCATTTTTTCTTTTCTGTGTTGAAGTTACAGATGGTTTTCCAATATTTTGAAGCAACAGATGTTCAAGAAATGGTTGATTTTCTTATGTACATCACGTTGTACATTGACGTTGGTAAGAGTTAGACTTGCTTCAACACAAGGTATTTCAGCATGAGATGCTTTGGCATCAGGTACTACAGCATGGGGTGTACATTGCAGGGAAGGCTTCAGTTTTTTAAGGATCTGCAAATTGATTAGCTTCTTATTCATTAGAAACATCTTTGTTGTTGTATCGCTGAAGTTTAATAGGATCTAGCCTTGTCAGTCTTTGGGAATTTTGGCTGCAATTCAGGGAAATATCTCTGTGCGCTCTTGAAACCTTTCTTAATAGTTTTGCTGTGAGACTACTATTCTAAATTTTACACAAAATATCAACACATTCATACTTCTGCAGTCTTCTTTGGTTCATTATTGGCTGTCAAAGTTCTGTCTTAATAGATGAAATGGCGGCAAAAGATTTGTTGTTCGAGAAAGCTGTTTAATGATAGGGCGTAGATAATAAGAAATTGCTTTTGTGATGGTGTCTCAGACCAGATGGGTCACGTGTCCATCCAAAATTAACAAAAGGGTTCTTCACTTCACAATGCTGGTAAAATTTGTAAAGTAGGCCTAATCTCAGAAAATTTGCTGTGATATAGCCTTCGTGCAATACTGCAGACGTAGTTCTAGGCGGATCACATTTTCTCAGCTTTGTATATTACTGTACTAGTGATGGTAAAAGGTCTCAGCAGTCAAACAGCATTCAATAATGGCAGTGTTGTCCATTTCACTGTTCTATGAACCTTGTGTCCTTTGCGGTCACTCCTTGTGCATTCCTGGGATTACTATAAAAGGCAGACTTGTCTAAATTCCAAACATTATAGTTTTTTAATGGCCAGCCCTCGAATTTTTGGTTCCACTAAATAAAAAAACCAGTAAATCAGAAATGAATCACAAGTAACTTATTATTTTTATTTTTAAAATGCTTTTAGTATCTTTAAACATAACTCCTACCAATTATTTCCAGGTTTGTAATTTTTAGAAGGTGTAGTCAGTTGATGTTGATCAATAAAATCATGTAAATTATTGTAGTTTTCTCATCCTCATTTGACAATGGGAAATTCCCATTTTACGAAAATATTAAGGTGATTTGCAAGCTCCTGTTTTTGTTTTGGAGAGTGTAATTTTTATATCTTTGTTTTTAGTAGTGTGTTCCAGTATCTTCCTAACACGGATTTTGATATATTGTATTTAACAGCCACAGCTCAAATTATTGCCTACAAATCTACTATTTTAACGCAGTCTCTTGCGCTGGAATAGAACTTAACAAAATTGTGGCATTATAGCTTATACCGGACATATCATCGTGAGTAGTCAGGTGCATTTGCGCTGGTGTTATTATTATTAATTTTTTGTCTCTGATTTTGAGTTCACCAGTTTTTGTTATACTAATGAACCGTGGCATTATCACTATCTTACATAGTAACATTCAAAGTTGTCTCACAACAAGTAACCATATAAAAGTATTGTCTGAAACATACCTGGAACAATTAAAGTTAAACCGTAAGCAGACCTACATCATGCACATAATTGTCATCTATAGGTCATTCAAAGTAAAGTGAGCACTGAAAATATAACCTTTGAAAAATATCTTTACCCGTTGCAACGCCCCCTAGTGGTGCCTGAGGAAACCCCGGAGGAAACCTTTTCTCAGGACACCACCAAGGATGGCGAGCGAAAGTCTGTCACCACTGTTCCCATTTTTAGATGACGACAGACACCCTTAGGAAAGGCCTAAAAAGTAGCAGGACTGATGGTTTTACAGTGGAGGACAAAAAAAGTCATCAAAGTTGAGGGCAGCTTTAGTCACGCTAAGATATTTGCCAATGGAAAATTCTATTGTATGCTTGAAGTCACACATTTATTACGAAAATTATTACAACCTTTACTAACCAAAATACTAATGGTGAAAACAGCTAAATTCAGTATAAAACAATTATTTCTACAATACATGTGCCAAAACCAATTTGAACAATTTAAGCTACTAGAAAACATTACGTCTACCATACATAGATCAATGCTACAATACATAGTGATTTGTCAAATTCAAACTTAACTGTCCATAATAACGACAATAGTGACG
>PNEQ01079014.1:0-10653 GCA_003012365.1 Medauroidea extradentata
TTCATCATGTTTCGGAGGTGCTAGTAGTCACGTCCGCCGCCCTCGAAGGGTTAAGACGCAATTGGGACAGGTATCTATGACGTAGGTTAGGCGGGATTCCCACTATGAGCCACCCGGGCTTTGAATCATCGGCCAGCCCTCAAGGTGTTACGAAACAGCCGCCGACCACTGGCCTCCAGGAACATGGCACGCAACAATACATTCTGCCAGTAACCATGAAATAAGGCTGCAGATGTGCATGTAAGGCATTGAAACAAACTGTTGCAGAATTCTTTTCACCAAATATCGTGGACTCTACAAATACGCGTCAACAGTCAACTAAATGAGGACATGTTTGGAACGCGGATTCAGTTTGAGTCATCCCGTGTTCTGGTGAAGTTTTCTGCGTCGCCTTACTTCTGTTGGATATTCCCAGTAAAGCGAGCAATTTTTTTAATGTTGCATAATATGTTTAGGCTTAATGTTGATCGTACACGCAAACTGCATTGTTGTCTGCGTGCTTGATAAACCGGGTCAGTAACAGACGTATTAAAAAAAATTTTATGAAACGTGTTGCTCTTCTGTAAACGTTGCCACACCCGTAACTTCGAAGACGTCTACGTATAGGAATGTGCCGGCTTCCGTAGCGTAGTCATTTATGCTCCGGTCTACGGTGCGAGAAGCCCTGGGTTCGAAGCCCTGCTCGAGCATGGATGTTGTGTTGTCCTTTTATCTCACTTCACCCTCGCCGGTTCTACGCACGATGACTCGCAGAAAATTGTAAACCGTGCCTGTTTTATCCTGAACAGCCTATAGGAATGCAAAATTCGCGCTCTTATTTGGGGAGGAAAACTAGACTCCACTGCTCTGTATGTACCGGAGCAGAATCTGTGAGTTCGTTGTCAGTTGCATGTGTAAATACTTTTCATGATATTGGTCACTTTACTGTCTATATTTTAATTATTGGTCAGAAGCTATCTCTGCGGCAGGCCACGACATTGTGGACCAATGGGAGACATCGATAGAACGTACAGTAGCTTGCAGTCTAGTATGCTGCCAGAGAGTAACGCATCCCTATGTATAGTCTGTCTCATGTAACTTGTCCGTATTTTTACATTTCTCTTCTGAGAAATGTGCCTGGCAGTTCCATTGTTTGGAGCTTTAAACCTACCTGGCTTCGTGGAAAAGCACGGCCACCGTAAGTCTGTACAGATACAGTTCTCAGAAGTGAAGTGTCAAAATACGGAGTAATTACACGAGACAGACAGAAGAAATAAGGCATGCGCTAGAAGTAATATTCAATAGGCCTACTTAGAGACGGATAAGATTCGCAGGTGCACTGGCCAGCTTCCAAGAATGTCTGTATACTCAAGCATACAACAACTACACAGTGCCTGCTCGCTGACACATTGGTGCCATATGAGTGGGCCTGCGTTTAACTTCCTCTATATTATTGACTTCCGGAAATAAACCAAAGGACAGTTGTGAAAATGATACGAAATTCTGTTTGAATTCTTGTTTTTGTTGCTTGTGCTCAAAATTAAACCCGAATTTTTCAAATCTCCAGTAATACTGGTACGCAATGTAATAAAGACATGCGATTTTTTTTTTTTTTTTGTGCTGCCAAGAGGTTAGACTCCGAACAGCTGTACGCTAGTTCGACGTCTCCCATTGGCCGACGTTGTCGTAGGCTACCGCAGAGAATGGTTCTGTTTAGTAATTATTGTCCTCTACATGCTGTCACCAAGCCATATTGCATCGTAATACTAAAGCTGGTTTTACACAACGCAATTTATTTCTCGCACAGCTCCTTGCGCGCAATCGCTCGTGTAATAATTGCATGCAATCTCTCATAGGCCATTTTACACGGCGCAATTTCCCCACACAATATACATGCAATTTGTTTTCTTTCCGCCAAAAGTTTAGAACACATGGATAACCTAAAAGCACAAGATGTACACTTGCAATGATGGAAATGATATCTGACGAAAATTAAAATAATTGTGAACCATGTAGGAACTTGTTTTTTATGTCTCTTCAATGGTACGGTCGCCTTTTTCCGGACTTCCGATATAGACGCGGCCACGCCTTTAATGCATTCTCGCACAAATGTTTATGATAATTTAATACTCGATGGCAGTTTATTATAAAGCAATATACCAGGCGACCTAAATTTTGTTTGCTGTTGTAATAAATGGAAATTATTTTTAATTCTAGTGGCAGAATTGTGTTCGTCATTGAGTCGAGTATGTGCATAATAATTTCACAGATACGCAGGGATGCTGAATAGCTATATATAATTATTTTTTACTGTGTTCGTAATGCAAAATATCATAGTTACTTTCTTAACTTTAATTAACTTACCTTATAACCAGTTCGTATATCAAAGATCTGAACCACGAGGTTCAGCAAAAAGGGGAGGGGACTGGGAGGAAGATGCACTATGAACTAAACTCTACCCCTGGGAGGGGTAGGAGAACCTTGAGCTCCTCCGTGTTAAAAGTGCATTAAGTCTCGGTTTCAGCCGCCATATCGAATTTTATTATTTTTCTCTGTTTTGGAACTCTGAGAAGAAAAATGTTAAATCGGCTACTATACCGCAAATTCTATCTATTTTGTGCTACAGTACAAACATGGCAATAGATCTAGTAATGTATAGTTAGGTCGCAATCTGGCGGGCAAATTATGAATATAAAAAAATTTGCCACACAGATTGCAGCGTAATTATAAGTTAACAGCTAAATCGCAGTGTCTGTACTGTAGCGAATGTAAATAGAATTTGAGGTATAATCGCATATTAAAATTTTTCTTCTTAGAATTAAAAAAAGCGAAAAATAATAAAATTTAATATGGCGACTAAAACCGAGCCTTAATGAGAAATATTTCTACATGTTTCCGCAGATAGCAGCGGTTTCCACTTCCTTCACTGACATCATTAAGTTGGTTTCTTTTTACGTTTTCATTTTCTGACTTTATATTTGAGCTTTTATTGGGTTGGGTTGGCATGCCCCTTGCTTATATGTGTGTGCATATATAATAATTAATAAATAACCGTTTAGTTGCCGTTGCGTATAGTAGAACATCAGGCAGTGTGTGTATATAGACAGAATTTAATTATTTAATTGCAATGCCTGATTTTCTTCTATATGCAGCTCCAACTAAACTGCTATTCACACCGTCATTCAAAACCACTAGATTTAGTCGAAAAACAACTATGGTGGCAACACTGACCACGTCGCCCATTTGTGGCCTTATTCCGTGTGTACGAACTAGATGGACGCCTTCATTAACCTAATTTCCCTCCACACGGAGTTGCGTGCTGTGAAACTGTGCTGCCACGTTTGTTTTGAATTTTTTCTGCGTCTCCACCACGCAGACATTTCAGTGATGAACTGGTATAGGGTGTTAACGGTAAAGTGAACACTGCTGAAAAGTAAACACATACACTATTTATTGTACTTTGAAATAGTATTGTTTATTAATTTTTACAAATCTAACTAGTTAACTAAAATTCTATTCTTTATATGCATATGCAAAAAATTAGAAAAGCGAAATCAATGCGTCTGAACTTCAAAAAAAAAAAATGGGTAATACAGTATTTCAAAACTAAAATTGTAAATATAAATATTTCTTAAATCGAAACGAGAGAAAATATCTTAAAACTGCATCCCAGTTTTGTTTGCTATATTTCTATGTAGTCTAATTTTTCAGGGAAAACTAATTGAGATGTTAGCTAGTATTTAACGAAATTTTCTGTAATTAGCAGAAAGTATAACATTTCTTTGTTTAGAAAGAACTGGACACGCAGTAAGTAAACAGCAAAACTGGGGGGACAGTTTCACGATATCTGCCCTCGTTTAGGTTTAAAAAGAGAAACGAGGGAGGGCATTGGTGCATGGAAAACAGAAAAAAGGGTGTAAACTGCACATGGGGCTTGGTAAAATAGCCACTATGGTTACCTGCTTCAAGTCACATGTCCGGACTACAAAATTAGTAACTGCATCTGCATTCATGATGCATTTGTTAGGATATTGAAAGCTCACGCATACTTCCAAAACTCACGCTGCAGAACACTATTCACGTCATGTCATAAATGAGGGAGGGAATGACTATATAAAAGCTTGACTTAATACTTTGAAGTACTCATATTACTGATTAGACCTATCGGTTTTTGCCAACAGAAACACGATATTGTGTATTGAAATTTGTAACTTTCATGCCAAAGTTATTTTTAAGTTATTTTACAATCTTCAGGGGGTAAATACTTTTAAATGCCAATTCAAATACATCAAGACATTACTGGTACATAACTCCTTAGTTACCATAAAAAATAACCACATTATTTTTTTTGAAGTTATATTTTCTAGGAAGCTTAATTACAAAAAGTGATATGTTATTTAAAATCTGTCGATAAATTGCTGGTGCCGTGTATCACGAATCCATACATTTGTACCTATTTTCTGTAACAAAAAAAAAACTCACTTTTTTTCCCCAAAATTTTGCATTACTGCTGTTATGGAAATAGGCCAAAATAATGTTTTGCAAACGGACGGTGAATTATTTTACAAAACGCCTACTGCTCGTTGGTAGTCTTGAATTTTTTCAAAGCATTCCGTTAAAAATAGTTCCGTGTTTTTTGCACCTGTGTGTACTAGCATGTGAAGGACTAGTGTTGGCGCGCGGGATGCGGCGCTTCCAGGCTTTGCCGCGACGTGCCTTGCTTGTCTGTGATGCAAGATAATAGCCTTGTAGTGTTTAGGGAAGGGGGATGGATTGTTTGCGTGTCTTCCTTCGTCGCGCCGACTATACCACCGCCCCGCGCCTCTTCGGTCGCCATGGCAACGTAGGGGGCCCGCCCCTCGCGCATGCGCAGTGGCCAGCCCGCCAAACGGCAGCAGAGTCCGAGCGCGAACCGAGTCTAGCCGAGCGCCAGCGAGGGGGTTTGTGTTTGTTGTGGAGTGAACGCTGCTTGCTTGTGGTGTGTGTGTGTCTTTTGTTTGGCTCTTTGTCGCTGGCTGCGCGTCGCCGCTTCTCCGTGCGCGCGCGATAACCATGTAATGGCGGACGAGTGTTAAGTGATCGCGAGTGGTGTGTGTGTGTTGTGTATGTGTTGAAATGCGTGCTGCCACCTAGTTTTGTGTTCATTTCTCTTCGCCACACAGGATTAATATTGGATAACACTCACGAATAGGTAAGCGCTATTGCATTATCTATCCTTCCGGTAGAACGCACGCAAAAATCGGCGAATCTCATTGGGTTTTTTAAAAGTATTTTTCTGTTGCCTTGGACATACTGTATCTAGTTACAGATGTTCTTTTTCTCGGACGTTTTTTAAAAAGCTCGGGGTTCAGAACATCCATATTAGTTATGTAGCCAATATGTAAGTACTTATTTAGCATTAGTTTTATTATTTTATTGTAATTGACGGATTTGCTGTCATTGTTAAAAAAATTACAATCTGTTAAATCGTTAAAATCCATAAACCTATTTTTTTATCGCCCCCCCCTTTTTTTTTCTACCCTCCCCTTTGGTTTTGTTTACACAAGGGGCGCTGCAATCGTAGCTTAATCACTTGGTAATGAAACGATAAAGCCAGATTACTTATATCTGATAGAAACCTGCTAATTACCGCATTTATTATTATTATTTTACAATTTCATTGATGACGAAAATAACGTCGCCAATATGGTTGCATGTGTGTTGTGTAATTAAAAATATCATGTGTGCATTTTTTAACAACAGTACAAATCATCAGAATCGCAATCGTTGAAAAAGTTTTGTTGTAAAAACAGTTCCAATATTTATTTAAAAGTAGGCCTATTTTGTGTACACGTCCATGCATGTCTTTGGAGTGGTTTTGGAAGTAACTGTATCGTGTATTTCTATAATGTTAAGATAAGTTAATTACGTAGTTCAATACATCCTATTATAGAATTTTTTACAATGAAAAAATGGGTTTTGTATCGTCTAGTAACTCCCATTTTTTTCTCAGAAGGATCGCGTATTCTGATTTTATTGAAGATACCCATGGATTAATGTAACAAGATGCCCATAAACTTGAGGACATTAAAGTACCCGTAAAATCGTTAAGCACAGTTCTATTTTCTGTTTTAAGTGATAACAAAAGTATGCTTTTTCAGTCTACCTTTGAGCGGGGGGGGGGGGGGGGAAATGTCAGGAGATTTAACAGTCTGTGGTCATGTTTCTGATAAAGGAAATGTTTTCATCGAAAAACTGAAAGGTGTAATACAAGCATTGAATCTGTGTGTTCTAGTGGGTTGTGTTGGCATGCGTGTTTGTACCTCCCGATGGCGTCCATGAATACATTTCGTCTGTTATTACCTTCCTTCACTTTATTCGCTCCGAATTCTTTCCTCGTTTGTAACACCTAAATGGGTTTTCGACTGTGTTGGTTTATGCGTGTTGTTCCGGCACTTTAATTCCAACAAATAGTCAATGAATGCAGAAATTTTGCCATCGCAACATTCAATATGTTGTGCTAGTTTACGTAAATTTACAGACTTCAAAAGTAGCTCGGTAGTGTTGTTCACATTGAGTATAAAGTACTCTATGAATTTTTTAACTGAGTACGTTAAAAAAATCCATGATAATAAAGAGTCGTGCAATCCACGAATATAGGTTTGTTATACAGAATTGTGCACAGTTCGTTGGCAAATAATATTTTCATTGATTGTCATCCAAAAATCTAAAAAACTGTGGGGATTATTTCCATGAAAAAATTTGGAGCACTAATGGAAATATTAGTGCCGAAATACTGCAGCGTCTCTCCGATATCAATGTTAAGTTATATAGCGTTTAAAAAAATATTATTGAAATCACTGTGGCAGATATGGCTTAAAATAATAATTTATCCGTATTTGCCTTCAAAATTATGCGTGTTTATAACACACAATTACTGCAGTGTGGTGTAGATGTGTACCTACTAGGAGTTTTTGGCCAAATACTAATTTCTAACATGGCATTATCAAACTGTGATTTAAACACAGAATTAGGCTACACACTTGGGAAACAAATTGGAGGTGGGTTTGTGGGAAATTGTTAGTGTCTTTTTTTATGAAGGTATAGTATGCTCATAGTAAAGCGAGCTTTTTTTAAAAATATATATTGACACCTGATAAAAATAACAGTTTTCATTATGCCTTAACGGACTTCATTTATAAGTAATGGAATGTATACAATAAGCTTACTAGCCACGTCAAACTGAGGAAATAGAGAAATTTGCAGAACAATTATTCAGCTACCTCAAGGGCTCATTTGAGTAAACAGCGTGTATAGTAGGATGCAGTTTTCCACCGGTCAGTTCAAGCTAGTGCAGAAGTTTAGTTTATGGGGTCATCTTGTAGGGTAGTGTCGTTCTAGAGTACGACTTACCCTCAGGGGTACCGTTGGTAAAGAAAGGGCGAGTTAAAGGCCGGGGAAGAGTTCATGCTTACTTGGACTAGGCAACAAGGATCTGGAGAACCGACGGATGGCTGTAGCTACACCTCCCCCCCCCCCTTCTTTTACCCTATTCCTCTGTAGCACTGTTCTTCAAAGTATAGACTTGTTTTGTTTCGTATAACTTCAATAAATGTTGTTAGTTCTGATGACAATAATTTATTTGTGTTGTAGGCCTACATTTTTAATGCTATGCCAGTCGACACATCTAGTCCTGAAATGTCCAGTCCACGGTATGATCATTGTAAGTTTTCTCTTGCGACCTAATATTCAAGACTCAAAATATACTGAAGTTATATGAAAATACAGTATAGCCTATATGCCGTTGATGGTGAAGCGAGCACTCTTATAATCAACCTATCACACGGGAAGTTCAACGTTTTATTAGTGCACATTTTGACTGTCATAGAAAATTGTACGTTTAGTACCTTGCAGTTATTTAAAATAAACATGTTTCCTTCCGTTGTTTTATTTGAAGTAGCCAAATTGCACAGTACTAAATGTAATATTTTCAGTGCTATGTTTGCAATAGTTGCGTTTATTATAGAGGGTTGAACTTCCTGTGCTGCACATATTGAAAGTGAAGAGAATTTTGGTCAGCACTTAACGTCGCGGTCTTTAACGCTGGTATGGGCTGATTTGATGTAGTATGGAACAGCGTTAGAATGAAGGAGCGCGGGAGACGGGAGATCCCCGAGAAAACCCGCCGACAAGCGGCATCGTCCGGCTCGATTCCCACGTGCGAAAATCTGGTGACCGACCTCATCGGGAGCAACTGTAGAAGACCACAATCGTCGATGTGGCAACCCTGCCAACAAGAGTAGTTCTACTTGCTACAGCAATGTGAATCCTTGGTTCGCCTGCACTGACGACACAAACGAATCGGGGAAAACCTTTACAGTAAGAGCATTCAGAGCACTATGGCACCTGTCAAGGACGTTGTCCTATCTGCAATTTGGACGCTCTGGCGCGATACTGTATCTAGTAATTTTCCGTGTTTGAGACGCGGAGATAGGGGGGCGATAAAAAGTAGGGTCGCTAGTTTGTCGCCAAAAGATTTTTAAATGAGTGCTTTTAGACCGAAGGTTATTGGTGCATGCAATGTATTAAATTTAAAAGTTGTGGTACAGTGCACATCTAATAGTTGTTATGGTGTTAAAAAACCTCCGCATACAGTCAGTATCAATGTAACCTTGCCGAGATGAACAAGAAATATGTTGGTGGCATACGTGTAGGTTCGTACTTAAGCACGTGTAATATCATTTAACATGGAATTTTTCTCCTTGTTCTCACCAGGACTCTTGGCTAGCCCCTTCCTAGATATGCTGCGTTTGTGTGTGTCAAGCATGAGCAATAAGTGCTACTGATCGCCGTTTTTGTAATGCAATATCGCCTCTCCGCGCAAGTCCCTCAGATGGCGTGTAGTGATTTAATATTATCCTTTTTCCTGTGGGAGTTTAAACGGTGACCACATTATTTTGTTTGTGGGCAGTGGTAGTTAAAAGTCTAGTGCTTGTTCCTGTAGTTGCGTTTTTCGAGTCCGGTTTTTATTTCTCCAGATACGGCAGTCTGGAAAAGCCGTTTTTGAACATTTTGAGGGGCCAAAAAACCATGATTCTGATAAGCGTACCCGAATTTTCAAAACTACAGCGACCTAGTTTGAAATGTGTGTTCTTTTCGTAAATATACAATTATAATGCACGTTCAATAGTTTCGTCAAAAAAATAATAGCCGTAACTCATCACAACGCATTTGAAGTGCAGGTAGGGAGGCCCCTTACTACGCCAAACAGGTTCCGTTGACCGTAAGGACGAAGGGAAGGGGGAGGTGCGGGCATGCCATAGCCAAGAATGAAGACCAGAAGTCGAGTGCAACCTGCCTGATGTTCGCCTGGCTATTACGGCAAGTTGCTTCCACTAAACCTCTCAGTGGACGACGTGATTTTTGCAGTATTACATAAACCCTCTCTACTATTGTACTACACAAACCCTGACAGGAATAATGTCAGTGGCTGATCCAAGGAAAGGGGAGTCACTGGGGAACGTGACTCTTACCCTCATCGCCTTCACAGATACATTAAATTGTCCTGTGAATTTTTTAAAACTAAAACATCAGTGCAGACTGATAAATCTCGTGGGTTCACTGACCGAGTTGTAAGTTAGACAACAGCTGCTTATTGGCTGCTTGTTGACAGTGATAACCACGTAATTTGGCATGTGTTAAATTGCTTCTTTATCACTGGTTCAGCTCCCTCCAAGTTGTGTCAAATAATTAAAGATCCAATTTATTGTTTGAATCCTAGCTTGTGCCCAAAAGAAAACGTGAATTATTTAGGTAATTAATTTTCGGTAACATTGAAAACATTGATTTATTTAACGAACTGAAGTAGGCCTTTACTTTTTGGATATACGCTTTTGCTGCTGAATGTTGTTGATTCACAGCACGGTTACATAAAAGACTAAGCACTTAGCATGCCGGTGGTTATCCAGAGAATTAACTTTGCAAAACTGAAAACTGTTAAAAGACACGACAAAATTCTCTCCGTATGCGCTCCTTACTGATGGGTCCATCGTAACGAGCGGGAGAAACTGTTGACACATTGACGTTGTCCTTAGCTTGTAAAATTAACCTTGCCCATGGCATCGCATGGATGCAAGGAATATTATTTGTTCTTTCGGTGTCATTGCCATGATCACGAGATATGCCGTATACGACAACCTTGACTGAAGGATAAGAACAGCAACTCCGCGACACTGAAAGTAGCATTTTCATTTGGATGTTTTTCTAAAACGCATGCGCTTCTGGTTGTTTACCCGCGCTGGACATCAACATTGAGAAACAATAGCATGCTTTCGTCCCTGAAGAGATATCGTGGGTGTCCAGAGTTTATTTTGATTCGTGGCAGTGTATTTGCCAACTCGTCATAAAATTATTAATTTACCGTCAGATTTCAATAACCCGATGTAGGTGAACTCGTTTTGTATGGTGCGAGAAAAATGTTGAATCTCGTACCACTCAGCGTTGATAGATCGATCGATCTCCCGAAGACCGTGTATCTGCCACGATTTCGGCAAGGATCGATTTGATAGATTTTATTTCCTTTCAAATGAGATCGTTATTGGGGCTACTGCTGTGCACGGGTGAGTGCCTTCTGCAATATTTTTTCTGTCTTCCGTTAACATTAACGTCAATAATATTGGAGGCACGCGTGTTTTT
>PNEQ01079014.1:10753-24069 GCA_003012365.1 Medauroidea extradentata
ATATATATATAACATTATGAGGTAGTATGCTTTACTTTCGAGTAAAAAATTAAAAACGGTTTTTAGAAAAATAAGGGCTTGAAACCACAAAATCTACAAAAATGGGAAACTGTAATTTTTATAATTTTTAATACGATAATGTCTGGACCTCTATAATAACAGAATTTCAAAAATATTCGCGTTTTCATATGAAAATAATTTTAACATCCTTAAACCTATTGTGCAGAGATTTTCGGATAGTAAAATTATTTCCAAATTAAAACGCGAGTGTATTTGAAATTCTGTTATTATAGAGGTCCAGACATTATCGTATTAAAAATTATAAAAATGACAGTTTCCCATTTTTGTAGATTTTGTGGCTTCAAGCCCTTATTTTTCTAAAAACCGTTTTTAATTTTTTACTCGGCAGTAAAGCATACTACCTCATAATGTTATATACATAAACGTCAGCTGATAAAATGTCTACTCGGCAAAAAATCTCATCGAAATTTGATGAGTAGTTCAGATTTTATTGACGATTTAGTGTTCCAGTCACCCGCTCGACATCCTACCTTTCCATACCCCTTAAGTGTGAAGGTTATGGGAATCTTAATACTGGCACATAAATTAAAATATCTTACAAATACGCACATGGGCCTTTGCTACTTATTTGTAAAGAAACATGTTTTTAAATGCATTAATAAGGGTGCCACCTACCTGCGTGTTAGGAGCTCAGAAGTGACTGAGACATAAGGGCGACATCGAAGCACGCAGCATCGCCTCAACGATACAAGCGCTGAACTAGCGTGCAAGCTTCCCGCCGAACTATTTTTGCTATGAGACGCTAAGCGGTAACCATATAATTTTGTTAGTGCAAAAGTTTGTAGCAAAGTTCACTGCACGTCTACATATGACTTTCACGTACATCCAGTTAGTACATTTCGAAGAACGGCAGTCTGAAAAGGTAGTTTTTTGCTATGTGGGATTGTAATAAGCATGGTGTCTTAGCAATGAGATTCCGACGAGCGACGCCGGCCGGGCACATGAAATGTGATATCGCCTCTACGCGCAGAATAGTAAACGCGCGCGCATTTTTACTGTGGACCGTCAAGCGGTGACCTTATCACTTTAGTGAACCCGTCACTGTAGTAAGGACTAATGTAATTGTAGACCTCGGTTTTGAACGAGTCCGGTACTAATAGGCCTAGCTTGAGAGACTAAAACAAAAACCGTAATTCATCGCTGCATATACCTATAAGTAAATTTGTGTGCTGTGATGACAGTTCTTTTTCTGGTTTGTTCCGGTAGAACTTATATTCGCCGATAATCCATAAAACGTGTCGACAGACCAGGCTCTGATCCGTGTAGTGAGAGGCAGGGCGTACATCAGTTTAATTACATTTTCAGTTTTTTTCCTCCTGTTCTCTTTACCCGTTCGCGATGTTTTAGCTACACGGTCACTCCGGCTGCGATCGAGGCAGAGTCTTCGTGTGTACGCACACTATTGCGTTTTCTTGCAACCTGATTTTATCGTGATTGCAAAGTTGCGTTTGGGCGATCCGTTCACCAATCAGAGACGTGCGTCATCCTCAGGTTATTTCCTATGTTCGTTGTGGAAATGTGACGTATTTTTTATGGCCGTGCTCATGTTTCTACTGTTTATGTATAGGCCGTCCTGTATAAAGTGAGCACTTAAAATTTAACCTTTGAAAAATAGCGCTAGCCGTTACTGCATATAATTCAACGTTAACTATTGTTGCTTTACTGCTTGGTTGGCAGCGAAACTACGCAGTATAGTCCAGTGTAGTTTCCCATTTAAATACAATACGGAAACAAATTCAACTGAAATCGACATAATTGTCTTGTATGCAATTATTAAGCTTTTTTTTATCAAACTGTGTAGATTCGTACTGACTGCACAATTTATTGTACAAGTGCAAGCATAAAGTGACGTGTCCAGACTCCAGAGAGGTTAAGACATTTCCTGTCGTTATACGTTACGCGCGGAAAGATACGAATTGGCTGAAAATAGAACTTAAGCGGGGATTTATCGAGTGCTCATTTTACGAACCGCTAATAATTTCGTCATAAAGCTTAAACGATAGCAGATAGCACATTTGTGTGGAAGTTTTATTTAAAATGGTTTTTGCAACTGTAATTTTTTAAGACCACAAATAATACGGTTTCGACTAACAAGTCAATGAAAATCACAAGAAACTGCTGTCTTTTCAAGTGTATTTTGGCACTAAAAATTGTCTCGAATTACCATCATCTCTAACTGTTAAGATGCGTCTGTGATTTGCTAATAGAACCCCCCCAAGACAAGTGAGGATTAAAAAACCGAATAGTGCAAAATTGTTTCCGACACAAACTCGTGGCACTATGTGCAAAATTCTCGTTAATTCCTGGTAGCAGACTAAACTTCAAATGGTTATAGACTCGTTAGGAGAATGCCGCTAAGGTAGAGTGGCCAGTATTCTGTAAAGATGCCACACATACACGTTACAACTAGAGAGGATGGTATATCGCGAAAATGTTTCGGGCCAGCGTACCCTTGCAAACGCTGTTGTGTATTGCAACGCGTATGACTAGGTGATAAGTCTTACACACCATAACTGTCTGCAGACCAATAACAGACATCAAATATTATAACAGCAGGATTCTTATTGGCTCAATCAAATTAGCTAACAGCTCTACGTACAAGCGAAAGCCAGTAGTAATCTCATGATATGCTGAACGTACGTTGAAACCTAGCAATAAATTATCTTCTCTAGTGATTACAAATTAGATTCACAACAATATTTACTTTAGACATGCGCGGAAAATGTTTATGTCATAAGTAATAACGAAATGTCGGTAACAGATTATCGTGATTTCTTTTTACTTTTCGCAGACAATTAAATCATTTATGACCACAAGATATATAATTCCTCAAAATAAATTAATATTGAATTCATTCTTACGTTTGCCCATGCTGCATTCACAACCACCACTTAGCGTACGTACGAAGTAGGAGGTTGATCAACTACTACGTAGGACGTACGCACGCTACGCGAGGATGTGAATGCTAGCATGCACACTCGGTGTTTTCTACTTTTACACGTACGCGTGTACGCTAAGTGGTGGTTATGAATCCAGCTTTAGTCTCTTCATCGAGGAATGACGCGAGTTTTGCATGTCCCTAGTGATGACAGTCTTGCTACGTGCTACCTGGCTTGTACGACGTCGACGGGCAAGCAGGGCGAGTACGGCATCTGAATACGGGGCAGCCTGTAGAGGTGTATCGGCCGAGGGGGAAGGAAGGTTTGTACAGGCCAGGGGAGCGGTTCGCAGATCTGCAGGGTGCGTGAATAAGTTGCCGCCTATTGTCAGTTGTGCGGGGAGGAAGGGACTAGCGGAGCGAAACCAGTCCTCGGTGCGCTGCCACCGTGGGAAACACTTCTCTACTGCTCGGCCGTCCCGCTTCTTGCCCTCCACGTCCGCCGACCATTTCCTAGACTCTGTTCCATATAGCTTCAGCTCGGTAGACACTTCTGGCAACCCATTAACTGTTGTCATTATGTCTTGACGGTAACAAGGTAAGACAGTCATACAGGTTGATGCAGAAATCGCGAAAACCAGGGGTCCCATGATGCTGTTTTTCACATAACTTCAGTAAATTAAAATTTTTTTATTCTAACTTCGGCTATTTCATATTTGAATTGTTTGGCGAAGTTAAGGCAAAAATGCCATTTCTGACGCTTGACGAAACATAACTCTTAATACAAACTTTGTCTATTGACCGCGCTGTGCATTTATATTAGTAACAATGACATTTACTGACGTATAAGTGTCTCAATTTAGAAGTATATTTAGCCACAAATGAAATAAATTTTAGATTAGTTGTTATCATTGTATAATATTATTAGACGTTGTACATTTGTTATTTTCTTAGTTTAAGTTAAATAAATTGCTATAATTTGTTAACTGTAAGAAAGTAGAAATAAAATAGACACCTCGTATTCATTCCAGGACTGAGTAAAATCTAGATGTGAATTTCAGATATTAGTATGGTTATTTAAATTTAACACCTCTTTTATCAAGCATCAAGTTTCCAAATTTTTAATTCCTATATATTCTCATATCGTGTTAAAAATTCATTGGTGGAAAATCTAACCCTCAAAACCACACCGTGGCCAATACAGCAATCAATGGTGCAGTGTAGTTCTCCAAGGTTTGCGGTGCTAAGCTCTGACTATACAGAACACTGAGTGGTCTGTGAAACCATCAGATTGGCCGACTGTCGAACCAGTAGCGTGTAAGAGGCAAGCACGAATTATCCAGTAATAGGCCTACACATCCGTAGGGACAGCAAGTTTTCGCGAAGATATTTCTGCACCAGTTTTGTTTCAGTGTCTTATGTGCACAACTGCGGCCCTGCCAGTGATTGGATGCTTCAATAACCAGCGTCTGGGGATTCGCAGACGTGTGGCATAAGCCTAGTAGTTAACATTGTTTATTAAACGATTACTTTGCACAAATATACATAGCCATGTGCATGCAAGACGTTGGAAAAAAACAAAGTGGGGCAAAAATCTTTTCGCGAAAACTTCCGGTCCTTACACCTCGGTCTCTGCAACACAATTACCAGCGTACAGTCGGTGATAATACCGCACGCCTTGGAACAAAACCACTCTGCACCACTGTAATTAATAGGGACCCCTATTTACAACTGAAAATGTCGACTGGCATAGCATTGAACACGCACAAAAACAAATTCCGTTAGAACTGATAAAATTTACTGAACTTTTACGAAACAGAGTAGGCAATATATAATATATTAAGGGCACTGCCTACATCTAAGTCTTGGCGAGAACTACGATAGGGATTTTCGTACTCAATTAAATTTGATTTTGCTCAGAACTTGTCGAATCTACATATATTGCCACAGCCAACTTTTAGTGTACTGTTTATCCCGAAACGGCATAGCTAGGGCTCGGTAGTTTTCGCGAGAAAGTTTTTGCAGCACTTTGTTTCAGTGCCTCACGTACGCACCTGCATCTCTGCTTTGTGGTCAGTGATTGAATGCCTTAACATACAACGTCTGGAGGTTAAAACCGCAAATCACAGACGTCTTGTGCCAAAGTTTTCCATGTACTAATTGGCACAGTCAAGTGAATAATAAATCAGCTGCACAAAAGACTCTTGTCAGTAGCCTTTAAGTTGAGCTGCAGGTGTGCACGTAAGACACTGAAACAGTTTGTGGCAAAAAACTTTTCGCGTAAACTACCGGGCCCTAGGCATAGCATATAGCTAGACTGGAAATGTTCGCGTATTCATTCACTTGCAGGCTAGCGTCAAAGAGTATATGTTTACCCAAACAGACTAGTGCTGCCCATTGGCTGCTGCTGATACAGTGATATTACTAGAGCCCGGAAAAAATCGCGGATTCAGTGACCTTCACGTAAGAATGCACTGTTCTGGGTATACTCAAGCCTCAACCATTTGTCAACTAGCTGCTAATCACTTGGACAATGTAGAATGAACGAATAGACGGGCCTTGAATGTTCATAGGACAATGGATTCTAGCATGCAGGTAATTGAATCCGCGAAATTTTCCGGGCCCTAGTGATAACATAAAATCGTACATGCGTTAAGTAGCCTCTTCTTCACTGCCTCAAAGTCAAGAGACGATTGTTGAAGATGTACGAGTGTATAGTATAGCTTGTGCCTGAAAGAAACCGCGTTATTATTATTTTAGTTCCCTACGTACTAGGAACCGAGTTTCCGTGTCTTACTACAGCAGTTAAATACCTGATTTAGGTTACTTACACACAATACATATTAGTAAGAAATTGAGAAGGTAAACTTAAACTTTTCATCGAACATTATGTAGGCATGAATTGGTTTTGGAATATTATTTTTCCTTCGGGAGCTCTGCAAAGTGACGTAGCGAGGCGATGCCGTTAATTTCAACAAATATTGTTCCTAGTTAACAGTCTTGGGTCATTTATGCGCGTGATAATAAATTGTTGTGTCTGACTATATCTCCAGCGTTAATTTCATGTTCACTTTCACGCATTCCGGGTTCTCTGAATAGGCTGACTAAAACATAGAAATGTTTAAATACTAGTTGGTACATTCTCCGGTGGCGTGACCTTCAGATTGTACTTGCTAATTGGGTCTGGGCACGCTTGTTGTGAAAGCAGTGCACGGAGTGTGAAGGTAAAAAGTCAAAGTAGTGTTTTTAATACTTCCGGCAGGCATTAGTCATTGTTTTAAAGACCGCCGCACAGCACGCTGGTTGGGGCACGCGTCCATACAACATTAAGGTTGTCGCCTGGGTCGACGTATTAGCGTCTTCGAGGCCTAGAAGTGCGGAAGTGGTACGGACGAGACAGCGGACGCATTACGCTACCCCCTAGTCTCTAGGCGCTAGTCACTGAACTGGCATGCTGTCTTCTCGCTGACAACTCGCCTCTATGAGGCATTCTAGTGGCTCTTATCATTTTACGGGCAGACCATTCGCCTGCCACCGAGGCGATCCGGGTTCGATTCCCGGCGGGGTCGGACCCCGGGGGTTTTCGCTTGTGGGAATCGTGTCGGGCGATGCCGTTGGTCGGCGTGATTTCTCGGGGATTTCCCATTTCCCCCGTCCTTTCATTCCAGCGCTGCTCCGCACTTACCTCATGTCACCCCTCACCAGCGCTGAAGACCTCAATGTTATGGTCTTGTTCCTTAGTTTTTTTTTTCAGACTGGTGCCTTTAACTCAAATATTTTTTGAACCAAAAGCTTTGAAAACATTTACAGACAATGTGCAGTCAACGATGCACAATGCTGTGGATGCGTTTTAGAATTAATATACCATTCGTCAGCAAAAATAAATTTTGCTTCATTTTGGCTTATTTTTTCGACAAAAATAAACGTGGTACTTTGCGTGACGAAATCTAAAAAAACTGTTCAGTACATTGCTACGAAAATATTCAGCTACAAATTATGACATATTAGTGTCAAAACTGCTGAGCAGAGTTTTGATATGAGTATTAGGTAGTAATAAAAATAATATTTTCCAAACCGCTGCAAAACTAAGGAACAAGCCCTTAAGTGCTGACCAAACTCTCTCACTCACCCTATCATTTTACGACGGAATATTAACGATAAAGGTGTAATGTGTACTTCTATACATTTTTGTCTATGCTGTGCGCTAATACTTAAAATGACTTCTAAAACACAATTTTCACACTTTTCGCCTTTTTCGGCCGCTAAAAATATGCTTTAGCGAGTAATGCAGTTGTTTTAGACTGCACACTTGTATAAGTTATTCGCGATAAAGCGAGTTTTTTAAGTCCGTCGTATCATGAAGAATAATTATGAAATATTATTTATTATGACTTTAAGTGTTAACTTTTGAGTTCGTTACAGACTTTACACATTGGTGTTGCTTAGGTTGCGTTGTTTACTTTAAAAAGTGGCAAGAAACTATATATTTTTTGAAAGGAAATAAGTAAGTAGGATTTAAAAATGCTCGTTTTATCCCTAACCACCTAACAAACTGTAGCCCTATGCTATTCCTAACCAGCTATGACTCATGCGCGTTGAGCAGTTGTATCATCTTCAGCAGCTCTACACGCCGCCCGGTGGCTTGGCCAATAAAAAATAATGTTTATATTAAATCCGCTCCCACACTGTAATTTTGCATGATAAAGATCTCTTTGAATGTACTAGCGGTTTGTAGTCGGATGAGCGTTGTTAAAATGTAACTTATGGGTTGTCTAATTCATCCTACTCACATCATTTGTGCACAGGTTCGTAAGTGTCCTACTGGACAATCAAATCTACCGCTGATCAGATTGTTATCATTCGATCCCCTTTGTAAGGAAATATAGAAACGAACTGGTATCACTAGTTGAAGCTGGTTTCACACGACAAAAATTGATGCTAAACAAGTGCAAAAAATTTTCTCGTCTAAGATCTTAAGCTAGCGAAGTGGTATTAAGAGACAGTAAAACATTCTAGCGAAGTTGTCTACTCAGAACTTCTCTTTTCTCGCTTCCATCGTGCTTTTAATGGAAAATTTTTCATTATAACTAATAATGTAGGCTGGATTGCTTGGGCAAAGTGCACGGTAGCCGCAATAATTACTTATTATTTTTATACCGTGGCTATTTGGTATCTAACAGGACCGTGAATTAATTCATCCTGGAAGTAAGAATTAAAAATATTTACGTTCTATTCATAAACATGGTTTTCAACTATTCATAAACATGGTTTTCAACTATACATAAATGTAGAGGTTATTTACTACTTTATACCACGTCAAAAAAAATTATATTTCTCTCGGCAGTCTCTTGGGAGGGTCTCAAATACAGTAGTTGTAGAAAGTAGAAACAAGTCTGGATTTTGCTGAAATAATACGCGGGGAAGAATATTGCCATCGCCAGTAGTTCTTTAGTGTCTCCTAATTGTATAAAACTGTAAAAACAGGAACTGCTTGGTGGCAGTTGAAACAAATGCCTCCACGAACAGCGTGGACACGGAAAGCCGCTACATAATAAAATGGCCAAATCTGCGTAGCAAAATTAGTAAAACTAATAAGTAAAGACATAGGCACAAATGTAAACTTACCCTATGCGGTGCAAAATACTTGAATTAGTTCTAATATATGGATATAAAACAGATGTTATTTCCAACGACCACCACGCCATGATGAGCAAATTTTAACAAAGAAGAGACAAGGGCGTGCCTAAATGTTATAGCCAAGCAGAGGGTCGAAGTTGCTTGGTATGATCCCGTGTTTATTGAGCATTTGATAGTAAAATATTATTGAATTGAAAATACTAATTATGTTTTCAATAAATAACTTGTACTTTCTATTTTGAAATGTTATTTTTATATGCATGCTATTGTCTTTTTTCATATATTGAAGTAATGCAGCCGATTTGCGAAAGTTAAACAATAGCAACTCTAGACAATAGTTTTAGCCAACGTTTTAAACAAAATGGTTTCTGGTGTTACGAACTTCTGAGGCACAATCTCTGACGCCGGAACCTCGTGCATTTCACTGCGGCGCAAGAGATCACGCGTAACGAATTAGTAATTCTGGATAAATATTTACTCATTAAGTTGACAAATACCATTGTCTAGGTTTGTCAGTGAGTATTTTATCCATATTGGCTTCGAAAAAATCGTAGAAATCAATTTGTGTTTTCAACGTTTATTTATCTACCACGCCTCCCTATACATAGCCTGCGTTTGTTTGTGTAAGGTAGGAGTGGCAAGAGAGTTGTTGTCCGGCGTATGTAATGTCTCACCGGTCAAGCCACTCAGCTGGCGTGCAGTGCTATACTATTATCCTCTTTCGTACGGGACTTTAAGAGGGAACCACATTATTTTATTTGAGGGCTGCATAGTTCAAGCGCTTGTTTCTATAGTTGTGTTTTTTGAAACCGGTTGTTATTTTTCCAGGTTCCACAGTCTGGAAAAGTCGTTGGCCATTTTGAGGGGCCCACAAATTATGTTGTTAATAGACGTGCTGAATTTATAAAACTATAGCGACGTAGTTTGAAGTGTGTGTTCTTCTAGTAGACATACAAATATAACGCGTGTTGGATAGTTTCGCCGAGAAAATAATATTCCTAACTCGCTGCGACGTGTTTGAAGCGCCGGTTGTGATGCCCCTTAAAACTCGACTGTTGCGAATGTGTAATATAGGCATGTGTTATACGTGTCAGTGTGCGGGTTGTTGGCGTATCTCGTCGAAAGTGGTGCGGAAGCGACGGCTATCACCGCTAACACAGCCTACAGTATTTCCGTGTGCATCTTGCAGTGTTGTCAACAGTGATACAACTACCCTACTTGAATATTCTTAAAATTTTGTACTTACTATTTATTATAGCTGATTCATTTCACTACGGGATAGAGGTGTAGGGTAATTAATATTAATGAAGTTTCAGATGTTCGTTAAGAGGACTGACTTATCATTGGTTTCAACTACAACACCGTCATGCGCCAGCCGAGGACTTATCTTAGGGACTCTTTGTTAATTTGGCAGTATTGCGCTTGTTTAATATGTTGTGGGTTAGTGCTGCTTTACCACGTTTACGTTACCAGTTATATGGAAAAGTTTTTTCTAAAATATCGATGTTAGTTTATAAAATATGCACAACAGTGCCAAATTGACAGTGTTTCCCTGCGTTTTACCCTTGAAAAACGTAAGAAAGAACAACCGAAGAGATAAATTGGTCGTGAGAATTACCACCAGACTGAGTGGAAATTCAGCCAACTGTGAAATTGTTTACGTATGACGAATGTCTACATGAAACATTTAAGTAGGTTATCTTACATAGTTTAAGGTGATCATGATCTTGCCGTTTGCAGATCTCGGTTTAATGTTGTTTAGTGTTCAAAATATACAATACGAAAAAAAGGAACTAAATGTAATCCCCTCCCCACACAAGAGTAATCTTATGGAAACTCATAAACGTAGTGTAGACTGTCCTCTGTAAAGTGAGAATTTTTTTAACCCGTGTTTGTAAGAATAATAATTAAAATAGTGTAAGTCATTTTGACGGAAAGAGACTTATTGGGTGGGGGTAAAAATAGAACCATAGCATTAATAGGGCTACACACCGGATGCAACTTTACGCGTTTTATGCACGGAGACAGTGAAGTGATAAGGTTCAGCATTCCACGCTGGACGGTAACAACATCGCTTCTATTCGCTGCGCGCCAAACTGGCGTCCAGTGTTTTCCTATTACTCTTTTTCCTATGGGACTTAAAGCGGCGATCCTACAATTATATTTGTGGAAAAAGTCCAGCTTATGTTTCCAATGTTGTTTTTTACGAATCCGGATGGTATTTTTCCAGGTACAGCTGTCTAAAAATACAGTTCTTTGTCATTTTGAGGGACCCGAAAAACGTGTTTCCAAACAGCATGTCGCAGTTTTCAAATGATAGAATCCTAGTTTTAAATCTGTGTTATTTTCGTTGATAAACATGTTGTGAATAAGTTTAGTTGTTTCGCGTGGAAAAGAATAGGCTCGGCACTCTACAACATCGTTCTTGCGTCTGGTGCATAAGCCTGTTAACATTGCCCGAGTATCGTGAATAGTTTATAAATACTTACGTGGAAGACAATGTCGGCGTGGCAAGTATTTGCCTTTCTGGAAATATTTGACCACGCGCGCCAGAAGATACAACGGCCTTGGACCCCTGTTATCTGCTGTGCAGCCAGAACTTATGACAAACATGCGTGAGTCACTCGCAGTTTTGTGGTTTGTTTGCGTCTACTAACACTGTTATTCGGTGGGCTGATTTGAGTTCTCCTGGGGAACATTCGTGTTTGTCGATAGCATTGAATATGAATACTTTCAGAGATTGCCATTATTAACCAAATATCGAGATAAGATATGAGCAGTGGCGGCTCGAGGGATGTTGGCAGGGAGGGCACAAGTTGGGTAGAACTGTGTACGCGCCGCCGTGTACAAATGACCATGAAATATCAACTGGCTACTTATTGTGTTGTGACCAGTCAGTAATAAGCGGCACCTACATGCCTGCGTGTCTGTGGCTGTAGCGTCAACTAGCGCACAACTTGCAACTTGTGCCCTCCCTGCCAACAACCCTACAGCTGCCACTGGATAGAAGTGAGTAGCCGAATCTCTGCAAGGACACCAGCACCAGTGGCCTCTGTTTTCCCATCGTTGTCTTCGTATTGGTCTACGCTGTTAAACTATGTTCCGCGTAGCTTGAGTTTGACACTTCTGTGGCACTCCTTTTAAAGTGTTGTAGATGTTTGATGCTTAGAGCTCGTGAAACCTGCGCCAATGTTGAAAGAAGAATGCCAGGTATGCTAGACATGTTACACAAAAAAAAAAAAAGGTTTGGTGCAGCATGTTTGCATTTGTTCCACCAAAACTTTTTTCTGTCTCAAAATGCATAAAACACGTCAAATATTTGTGGTTATTTTAACCAAGTGTATGTTTAACTACACTATGCTCTAAAAGTTTATGGAACAAAATTTGTTTGGAAATCAAATATTTGATTGTATTTAATTGATGGACGCCTGTTCTGCCGTACACATCAACGGTTGATGGTGCCATACTTTTTTCTGTATGTTTATTAAAGCCTATTAAACGTTGTACATTTCCCGTGATTTTTATGAAGGGTGCTGCGTACTTGGCCGTAACGAGAAGTATAGGGATTCACGTGTGCTCAGTCATTGTTAATGATCGCTTCCGAACAGAAAGGCATTTTTTGCGTTCAGAAGTGGATAATATTGCTACAGGAAATAAAAGTGTGGGGAAACATTTATGAGCTGGTGTTTTCAAGTGTTTATGGTGATGAAAACACATATTTGTGCATAATTTTCAGGGTATTAAAAGTCCTGAAAGATCCTATAGCAAGGTGGGTTACACCGATATGAACTTGGTTCAACTGTCACTGAGTTACATCTAATATAATTGAACGTGTAAATCTTTGCATTTATCAGGGCTTCCAGATAGTTGTACAGTAGTTTTACAGTGGTTTCGAAAATAGTCAAAATCGAGTCTTATTTTACAGAACACCTTCTTAGAATTGTGCAACGTTGTAAATTTTGTGTTTTTTTTTGCACCAATGCACCAAGCTAGAAATTTAGTTTATTATAATTTTGTAAGTTATTAAGATTCTAATGATCCAATAATGTCCAAACTATTGCCGATGCTTCAAATGTACCAGACTAGATCACTACTTGAACAGTTACCTATTGAGACTGCAGGCGAAGCTCGGGTGTGTAGGTCCAGATGTACGGAAGATGGAAGCTATCGTGAAAGCGCGCCCACACTTTGCCGACAGCGATGATGTCTGGCACGAACATTGCGTAACCTAGTCGTAAACCCGCGCGTCGCTGAAGGGTCGTATATCTCCGCGGCGTTCCAACCGACTATCGCTGGGACACGTGCACGACTCATGGTCGACCGACGACATTGCACACCAGTGGCTAAACATGTGTTGTTGAGAGAGAGAGAGAAAGAGAGACATTTTGGTCAGCGCTCAACATCGAGGTGTTAAGCTCTGGTGGGGTGGCATGATGTGAGTATGGAGCAGCGCCGGAATGAAGGGGTGGGTGAAATGGGAGATCCCCGAGAAAACCCGCCGACCAGCGGCACGATTCCCACGTGCGAAAATCCGGGGACCGATCCCGCCGGGAATCGAACCCAGATCGCCTTGGTGGGAGGCGAGAGGTATGACCTCTCGGCCACTGCGGCCCCAAATCACTATACAAACAGACCGGACAAATTGGTGCGTTCACTGACGTGCAGGCTAGACTTCGATCTTGTGCTACACGCGCGCGCGCGCACACACACAAAATATGAG
>PNEQ01079014.1:24169-51239 GCA_003012365.1 Medauroidea extradentata
CCCCCCCCCCCCCCTCCTTCAACCTACAATACCCCCACCTCTTAGCGGCGTGTCGGCAGGCTAGATATCTCGGCTGCCCGCCGCCTTGCCCCCTGATTTGTTTCTCAGCCATTATTTACTATCGAGTTGGTTGTGATAACTTCACGGAGTTACTGTTGTATACGTGTACGCACACGACTAAGTTGAATTAACGTCAACGCTTTTTTCACCGTGTACAATGGAGTCGTTACTTATTTAGGGCATATTATGTGTTTTACGAGACCTCGACAAACTTTTCGCTTCAGGAAGAGGAACGCGGGGAAAGGGAGAGAGATTCGGCCAGGACTTGTATTAAGAAACCATCCAGACATTCACCCGTATTGTTCAATGAAGACAGGGTGGCCGCAGATTTGGAAACCCTGGTCAGGGAAACTGAGACCACCTGGAAATATCTAGGGTAATTAAGCGATTTCTGGCCCATGGGTATTTCAAGGAATATTGCGTGGCTAATTTTGCGCTTTCAAAAAAGTCACAATTGAAAACAATTTTTTTTAAGTTACTGTCTGGTACATGTGATTATATTTTGTCAGGTTCATTGTCATTTAGCTTAAGGCCATGATCCGTCATTTCTACTGCGTTTACGATAGTTATTTCATAATCCTATACTAGAGCAGATATCGAAAAACTTATCCAGAGTTTTGTTATAAACAGTGCATACTACGTTAACTAATTTTTTCAAGGCAAAAGCACGATGATTTAAGCTAATTATGCAATAATAAAAATTCTCATTAATTAATTAGCCAAATCAATAATTTTTGTTCAGATAAAAAAAACAGCCTACACAGTAAAAACAATTTGGAACAGAACTGTGCAACATTTTTTATATCTGCCCTCGTTTAGGATAAAACAAATAATTTTCGTGAAAACCGTAGAAATGATGGATCGTGGCCTTAATTTTTTTGCCAAGGTCATTGGTTGGACAGTACAAAAGTGTTAGAAAGTGCTAGAAATATTTACCTTTACTGAAAAATTCGAAAAATAAATTGCCAAAATATAGCTGTCGTGCTTGTGAAAAATCAGGGAATTTTTTTGGTATTTGTCAGGGGAAATCTGGGAATAAGGCAATTTTCATTTTTGGAATGTGTTGTGGCCACCCAGAAAAAAACTCGGAAAGCCGAAGTCAAAATGACCGGAGCCGGAAATTGAACCTGGAGCTCCCGAGTGTAGGCCTAGGTTACTTCTGGAAACTAATTAAACTGCTAACTGTTGAAGTAAAAAAAAGTATTTATATCCTGCTACATTTAGTAACCGACGAGCTGTTCGTCCTACCCCGTTTTCTCGTCAACAATGGAAGGGACCATTTGTATTCGCTGTTTGGCATTAGCTGCTACATCTGATTGTAGATCTCGCGACTTTTCGATGTAGTGCGATTCATCGCCGCGACATAGCTTTACCGCCACCCGCGTTTGTCTCGGCACTGAAACTTACGGGGAAGGACTGAGAAGACACACGCTTTTATCAAATCCACGTTAAAAATGACTATCAAAACATTTCCCGTTACGTCATTGCAAGAAGAATGTTTGCTGGAACATTTTTGAAAAAGTTTCTTTTTTTAATATTACTACTTATAGGTATTGCCTCAATTTTAATCGTTTTAAGCTATATAATTTGCCCGTTTTAGTTTATGTTGTGATTGGGTTAAGAAAAACGGGATATCCTACCTCCCCCCTCCCCCTTAATACGTACCTGCAAACAGTTGTTAAGTGATGCCATAAAACTGTAAAAATTACAAGAAGCTGTTTGAAAGTATTGCTGCATTAGTACAGTCACGAATTTGTCGCGAAAAAAAAATTGCGCGATTTTGTTCGATTCCTAACGGCGCATGTCGACTTTTGTGCGTCATGGTTATTGGCAGCGTGTTCTTAGTCAGACACGTTTCTCATCTGACTGCGCTAATAGGCGCTTACAAAAACTTACTGGGTACAATCCTACTGGGTAGCATTGGTCACGTGACTGGTTCTGCTCAGTCGTCGGATGCTTAACAAGCGGTCGTAAATCTGAAGAATAGTTACATGGCGGCATTTTAAAAGAAAATATTGCAAAATCTGTTGAAGCGGTTATTTCAGTCGCCGGTCTGGCAGACCCATGGTATTAGACCAGGTTAAAACAGTGCAGAATATCCTTTTGTGCTGGTATAATATAAGTGTGCAGCATTAAAATTGCGTTACTAGTAATAATAATTTATTCCATATCTGAATTACGTACTCTGGCGACTTTTTTACTTGATGAACTGCTCCAGACTTCTTGTTCAACGAAAATGTTACGATCTGACGTCGTATTTTCTGTGAACATGCATTCAAACCGCCTTACAACATGTTTTCTATCGTGTAACATGTGGCGAGAGAGTGTAAAGTTTTTACGCGCGCTTTCCTTTGTATCGTCTGCTGACTGCTATCCACCCTGCTCCCGAGCAGTGTGTAGATCTACGTGGATCCGGCGACGGGATCGAGTTGGACATTTTGAGATCTTGAGGGCCGGTAGACGTTTCCGACCGATTTACTCGCTTATCGAGTGGATCAGTAGTAGTTTCCGTAAGCGCCTAATCAGATTAAGGTTATTGTGTCATCGTAAGTTTCTGATTTGTCAGTAGTATCCCAAGAATAGCGAAAGATGTAACATGCAAACACTGACCCACGAAGCACAGAGCTGCAAATTCGCGTGACATTGAAACCAAATGGCGCTAAAATCTTTACGGCGCACAATCGTTGTACCGACATTAGTGCGTTTCCAAGCAAGTTGTTATAAATTCTTCTATGATAATTTTTAGTGCTTACAATTTTATTTCGTATTTAGGTTGCCGGACTCTTTAGCGTAGCCGGTTGGGCACTGGTATACGGTGTGAGAGGTCCAGGGTTCTAATCCCGATTTGGGCAGGGGTGTGTGTTGTCTCTTCGCCTCGCGTCACCCTCATCGGCTCTTAAGTCTTAAGGGGGATTGATCCATCTCCGGGAAGATTTACGGCTTTTCTTATAAATCAGGGAATAGAGAAAGAGTTTTTATTTTTTCGCGTTGACAATGCATAGTTAGTTTCATTCCATTTCTGTTATCAATCATGTGGCGTTGTTTCAGTTACCTTTGTGATCTCTGTAGTAGCTCTCGTAAATTAAGCAATGTTTTCCTTGTCAGCTGTTTCTCATTGCAAAGTAATGAATATATTATGGTTCCGACAATTCAGAAAAACTGTTAAGTTTGTATCTATGCCCTATCGTGACAAATATTTTGATACATTGACTGGAACAGAAGTTATCGAGAAGAAACTGATAAATACAAGGTGGTAGGGATCAATACCCCTTAGGGTCACGCTCTTTAGTTTTGCAGTGGTTTTGAAAATATTTTTTTAACGCAAACTAAATTAATTAATTCTTACAGTTTTAATACGTATGTATCATCGTTTGTATCTGAATTTTTCTGTTGCAATATACCGAACGGATTTTTAGATATTTGTCCCTGAAATATCACATATTTTGTTGTCAAAATAAGCCAAAATGAAGGAAAATATTTTTTTTGCTAGCAAATAGTACATTATTTTAAAAAAAGCTCTGGCAAAATTGTGTATCGTATGACTGCACAGTCTCAAAATTTTTCAAAACATTTAGTTAAAAAATATTCGAGTTATTTGCAATTGTTTGAAATAAAATTAAATATCATGGCCTTAAAGACCTCGTAAGAGGCTGCAAAACCTTCTCACCACATCTCGTACTTAAGAGTGTGTGGTAGATAAATACACGCTGAAGACATTCAATTAATTTTTACGCTTTTTTCGAAGCCAATATGGATAAAATACTCGATGACAATCCTAGACAATATTATTTGCCAACTTTATGAGTAAATATTTATGCAGAATTACTTATTCGTTATGCGTAGAGCCCCGGAAATTTCGCGGATTGAACTGAGGAGAGGATGGATTTCTAAGTCACGTACATGTTGGAAACTATTTCGATCGGGTCATTCTTTATTAAACGTGATCTTGCGGACTCCGAACCAATGGCGGACGTGCGTAAAAACGCTCACGGACTCCTGCGCTACATCGTCAAATGTTCAAATGCTCACTCACTGGAGCAGCAGCCAATGAACAAATATAGCTGAGGACAGTGCACACAGGACTGTGGAGTCTACCCTGCTGGGCGTTGAACCCGCGAAATATCCGGGCCTCTAGTTATGCGTGATCTCTTGCGCCGCAGTTAAATGCACGAGGTTCCGGCGTCAGAGATTGTGCCTCAGAAGTTCGTAACACTGGAAACAGTTTCGTTTAAAACGTTGGCTAAAACTATTGTCTAGGATTGCTATTGTTTAGTTTCCGCAAATTGGCTTAAAAAAACCCACAGTTATAGATAAATGCTTTTAGCGTTGAATTATATACCATGCCCTCTTAAGTTCGAAAAAAAAGGTTTAGGCATTTTTATACAGCGCATGTCACGAACCACCCCTCTAGCGGAAGCGGAAGTCTCCACCCAGAACCCCTCGTGTAATCACCGCGCGTCCCTCTAAATGCGGGGAATGTCAGTAACGGATTAACTCGGTGCTCCAACACACACCGGCGTGTTAATTGCCGCTTTGATCACGTGTTTTCGCGTGCCGAGTGATTGCGTCACGTTGTATTGAAATAGTTGTTAACTTCATGGCGAGGTAGACTGTTGATATTAGTGTTGGTATGTTCACGGCGTGTCGCTGCTCGTAAGAGCTATGTTTCCTTGGCTACCTTATTATTCCTGGAGGAAGGGGGTGTACTGGACACCATATATAGGCTGTTCTCATTTAAGTACGGGTTCACCTAAAATTTCAATTGTTTTAATAATTTATATATTGGTACGGTATATGGTTTGTTGTGCCTACATTTTAACTATTTTACTGGAATGAATTTTCGTAGCTTTCATGGTTTTTGTATTATGGTATATCAAAGTCCAAATTTGCATTAAATGATTTTATACTATATTGGTTTATTAAATAATTTTTTTTTAATTTTTAAGAATTTCAGAAAATTACCCATTTTTTTAAATTTTAAACTCTGTATTCTTTTTTATTTAAAAAGATTATTTTTATATTAAATACAATTATATACATGACTTGACGTAGTCTGTGACACTGTTCTTTTTCAGTATGTCAGTTGGTTTTCCTTTCTAACATGTAACTGTTTTATGCAAATTTGGGCTTAAACATGCCACTATACTAAAACTATGGAAGTTAGAACATTTTAATTACAGTAAGAACACTCATAATGTATGTGTATAAAACAAATTAGGGATATCTCGTACAAATATAAAAATAATTTTAAAAAATTAAAATTTTATATGAACTGCTCTTTTAAGGGTCAGATGTCCCCTAGCGCTTTTTTTATATAGTTAGAGGCACGGAAACATGGTAGGAGATTGGTGGACCCCAATACGTCCTTCAAACAGCGTTAAGTGTTTTCCAGTGAGACTTGAAGCAATGACCCTGTTATTTTATGTGTGGAAAGTACGTATGTGTAGAAGTACGATGCATGTTTGTATCATTGTGTTTTACGATTACAACTGGTATTTTCGCAGATACGGCGATGTGAAAAAGCCATTTTTACCACTTTTGGAGAGCTCGCCGATTCCTATTTTAGAGTTGGCCTGTGACTTCGTGAGGCTGAGCTTGAAAAAAAAAAAATAAAATAAAAGGAGAGTTTAATATTAGACCTTACCCTCTTATCATTTTTCTTTGCTTCCATTAGTCTCGCTTTACATGATGAGTCAATAAACGAGCTACAATTTAACTGAAAAGTGTTGTATAGGTTCAGTGGTCGGCAAGTCGTTGTCCACCGCTCCCATTGTGTGCGGATTATTGAGCTAGTAGAGAGAGCTTTTGTCTCGTGTCGATATGAGGGTTGTACTAGGGTAGGGTAAGTGACTGGGAGGGGTTGAGATATTTCATTGTGGCCCTAGATATCCGCGAGGGGAGTTTCAAAATTATCCCCTCATGGTGGCCATGCAGTCGGTGGTGCGTGGTGATGAGAACAGAAGCTGGTGTAACATCGTGTAAACCAAGCTGGCTATTAGTGTGCCTCTTTCGTTTCCTACGAAGGGACGGGCAATAGCACAAAGCCCCGCGCCTACATAGGTACGAAAAATGCTTTAATGTGTCTAATTTTGCACATTAAAATTTCCCGGGAGAAGAACCCGCTCTTAACCCCTTCATGAAACAAAATCAAACACCCTAGTACTGGGTAATTTACGAGTACACCGCATTCGTGATAATCATTTCTACTACTTTTACAATACTTATTTTTTGTAACCTAAACGACAGCCGATATCAATAAACTGTTGCAAATTTTTGCTGAAAAAAAAACAGTAAAAATTTTTTTCCAAGAGGCAATACAGAATTTACCAAACCTATATAATTGCCTACCTAGAAACAACATAGTAAGAAATTTTTTTTAATAAAACTGTGCAACTATGTGTCGATACTTGCTTTCGTTTTGAAATAAAATATAACTATCGTGGAAGTAGTAGAAATTTTAGATCATGGCCGTACGGCTTCGTGTCAGTCACATTATTAAACTACTATTATATTTTTAGATTTTTTAATTTTTGAAAAATTGTTATATCTGTTATTATAGTGTGAATTCTGTTTACCTTGCCCTATAGTACTATACGTTGTTCGGGATAAAGTGAGTACTAAAAATTCAACCTATGGAAAATTATCCCCAGTCGTTACTGCATATAATTCAACATTAACTATAGTTGCCTTAGTGCTCGTTTGGTTGGCAGCGATATTTCACAATATAGTTCCGCGTATTTTTATTTTTAAATACAAAAACACAAACAAAATCAACCAAAATAGACACTGTATTTTATGTAATTAATAAACTGTTTTTTCATCAAACTGTATAGATTCACACTTAACTGCACTATTTATCTTGCACGCGCAAACATCAAGTGACGTGTCCAGAGAGGTTAGACATTTCCCGTCGTTAGCTGTTACGCGCGGAAAGATACGAATTGACTGAAAATAGAACATTAGCAGGACTTTATTGAGTGCTAACTTTATCTGGAACCGCCTTTAGCATCGCAGTTGAACTCTTTTAACGCGTGTTTAGACCGTGGTCAGTGCAGCAATTTTTCTATATTTTTAATTTGCTGGACTGATTGCAGCCTAGATATAAGTTAAAAGGCCAAATGCGAGACGTATACTATAGTACAAAGTAAAGACAATGCACGCTGAAGTAACAGATTTAACAATTTTGTTCTCAGCATTTCATAAAAGAGAAAAATAAAATAATCCAATGTGGTCTCTGTTGCTACACCAACACCACAAGGTGGGATTTTAATTAAACTATCCGAGTTAAATGTAACACCTCTTATAAAAATAATTAAATTCAAAGGAAATCATTGTAAAAGTAACAATAAGTATTCACGCAAATAACCATTTATAAATGAAAAATATATAGAAGAACCTAAGTTATGTACAATAAAGCGTCTCAACCGTGTACCCCAACTTTTATTTCTCTCTATAGAAGATTTAGAAACCTAACTTTAAACAGCTAATGTCGCATACGTGTTGCCCCTCCTTAACTGTCCTCAACCATAATGACCCGATGAATACTAAACTTGCCAGACAGTTCTATTATGTTTGCTATGTTACATTTACTTTCGTTGCTGTACTTCTAGTAGTGTAGACTCTGGTTAAAATGTGAGACGTAGTATATTTGAGGGGAATTACCGAACACGCGCGGAGTTACCAGCGTAATTATTGCAGGGTTTTGTTACAGCTGCGAAGGGCTCCGTGGATAGTCATTGCCCGGCACCCCGCCATGTCTACGGCTGCCACTGACTGCTTGTGTCTTATGAGGCTATGCCGCCTCTGGTGTAAGTTTGTCTGTTGAGGGGGCCCTGGCTTAGAAGTACACACGAACGAAAACCATTTCCTGCATCGAGAAGACGAGAATATTGCCAAATATCGTGGAAGGACAATGTGGGAAAGTACAGCTTTTTAGCATTGTTAAAAGCTCGGGACGTTTTATCTTATATCTCTATTTTCTACGGTGGTTATACATTTACTGACTACATTTCTCTTAGGCTAATAATATTAGAATGTGTAACTTATAAATATTTTAAATTTTAGCTATCAAAATAATAATTGAAAGGGCATAACTATATTATAAATTCATGATTACAAAAAATAAAACTAAAACTGCCCATACAGCAATGTGTTACTGTAGGAGACAGCGCTCACATCGGCGTGAACTGAAATTAAATATCACGTCTCCGGCTTTCCTTCCGGCTTTCCTTCCGACTTTCCTTGTGCAATATTTGATTGATATTGCTACGGAAAAAAAAAAGTGGGGGATTGAGTGTGCGTTTATGAAAATGTTTGGCGGTATTTTCGAGTGTTTTGGGGATGGAAATACTTATTTGTTGACTGCTTTTATACCCTTAAAAATAGCCTAAAATTTTGTAGCAATATATGCCGCACCTAAATGAACAAACCCGTCACTGGTGATATAGGTAATGTAATTTGCGTGTATATCCCTATTCTTGCATTCCCCGCGGCTTAGGGGTACGTAGCCCCCTTAAATGTCGTTGTACACGTACATACGATAGTTGTCTCGTATCGAAGTGTTTGTCGTTCAGTCTCAGCTTGCGACGTAGTAAAATTTAAGAAATTGGTCCGCTATTTAGAAACGGAAGTGTGACGTTTACTTTGGTGCCAGTTTTATACCACATTCTAAAATTAGCCACGGGCCGCGGTGACCGAGAGGTCAGACCTTCCACCAAGGCGATCCGGGTTCGATTCCAGGCGGGGTCGGTCCCCGGATTTTCGCATGTGGGAATCGTGCTGGACGATGTCGCTGGTCGACGGGTTTTTTCGGGGACCTCCCGTTTCCCCTGCCCATTCATTCCGGTGCTGCTCCATACTGACCTCATGTCACCCCTCACCAGCTCTGAAGACCTCGATGTTAAGCGCTGACCAAAATCTCTCGCTCGCACAAAATTAGCCACACTAAATTTAGGTGTAACAGAACAACCACGCGAAGCATTAAAACAACTAGTTTAATAAACATTGTGCCGTGTCGGTTCTGCTATACTTATTCTCTTGTACTATTTCCTGCTGCAGTTGATCTTTATTTAGTCGTTGTTCGCACTCCAGAATTAATAGCACGCTCAGCCGTCAACACCTGGCGTAGTTACAGTAATTGCCGCACTGTTGCACGGAGAAAAAAAGTTGTCGGGCGAGGTGAAAGTTTTGTAGTTAACTCTATTCTCGTGTCGACGACCCACGTGTTATTTAAATTAAACGGGCCGTATAGGCGCTTTTGAATAACATCTTCGTTATTTGTTCGGAACGGTCTTTGATTTGTAGACATTAGGATATTTGTACCTTCGTTTTACCAGCGTGAATGAAAATTTTATTCTGAAATACGTTTTACGTTACATGTTAAAAATCACTCTGCATGCTACGGGGACAGACAAACCATTCAAATAATTCAACTTAGGGCGCTGCCATCAACGCGCTTAAAATGCGCTCAAGTGTGTTCGTTAATACGTTTTTTACGGAATTATTCAGCATGTGTCCATTGTATCAATGCACGAAAAAATAACAAACGATGAGGTAAAGTTAGTTTCAAAGCTTCGCCCCCCCCCCCCCCCCCCAGAATGGCTAACAACTTTTTCAATCTGTTATATCTGAAGAATTATCAGCGGGATTCGTGTGAAACTACTCTAGATTCCAGCAATAGAAATTTGGGGTCACCACTGAAAGTGTCAGTCAGGCGAGTATTCTACGATACCACTACACGTCGTTTCATTGTCAGTGTTACCGCACCAGATGAGCCTGCCAGCGTCGCCCTTGCCACCGTGCCTCACTCGCACACACACCCACACACGTCCACAAGGCGGGCGCCTCAACTTGAAGTAAAATATATTAACTTTGATTAAATGCCAACGAAGTATTTACTGTATTAAGATCATTGCAATTGGTAAAATATCTCACTAAATGGATTTTGTGTATGAATTAACTTAATAGCCTAAATAAGTTGCACTTGATTATTTGCATGTTCCGTGACTTTCAAAATATGACTTTGGCATTCCGTTACGCAAGAACTGTAAAAAAAACTGTTAATATGACGTAAGTTAGTCGCAAGTAGTGTTCTACGCAAATATTATTTCGTAGACATATATGTGATAATGTAAACTTAAAGTGATGAACTTTCTTAAAGGGGTGAAAAAGGAAAGTAAGGTTCCTAATTTTACTTGTGTTTGGAACAAAGCTTAACTTTTAAATACTAAATTACGTTTCTTTTTCCGCAGAAAAAATGTTTCTGGATTCCATGGGTACTTGTAAACGTATACCAATTATATTATTTTCCTATTCGTACAAACGAAAGAAAAATAAATGAGAATCGAACGGATAATTGTTTACAGTGAAAGTAAAAGCGCCGCGAGCAAAGATGGGATTTAAATATCAAATAATATTCGGCTATGTTCAGTTTTTTAATGCTATCGCTTTCGGACGAAGACCATTGTCTTCGTTGAAAAGAGGATAAAATGGTTACAGGATGTAAAATGTAGGCAATTATTTATATGATGTTATTGAGTGTTTTTGAAAATGAATATACTTATTTGTTAACAGTTTTCAGGGTATTTAGAAACGCCTAACGTATTCTATAACAATGTGTGCCTCACTGAGATGAACAAAACAGCGGTGGCTTATATGTAGGTTCAGCAGGTACTAAGCCACACCTGATATAATTGGGAACCTGAATTCCAAACCATGCTAACTCCTAAATCTAAGAATTAACAATATATATATATATATATATATATATATATATATATATATATATGCACACGAAAAAGATATAACCTTTTATTGATATTTCTTACAGTTTGGAGTTAAGCATTGCTTGAAATCCATGTTCCCAATTTGACATGTGTTTCCCTATTTCTGCTTGTGCCAGGGCTCCGTCGTAGGCAGCGCCAGTTTTTGGGGTTGTTCAGAGAAAAAATTATTAATCTAGATGTCGGAATAAATCATGTGGTCTTTACGTCTATACGACATTGAGGTCATCAGAGACAGTGAGACACATCATAACGCAACGACTGGAACTTCTTGGGGGGGGGGGGGGGCATTCGAGGAACATTAGGGAAACCGCGGAAAACTGAAATCAAATTAGCGGCAGCGAGGAATGGAACCCCCTGGTTTAGCTCTACCCAAGTTATAGTTAGTAGGACTGTATCACGTGCACAATAGCTTGTTGGCTTACTCGACACTACCTGGAAGTAGCTGAGCAAATAATGCAACTGTAACTGAATACAGGCCTATTTCACTGTCAGCGAGCAGCTGATGGACAGCTATTGTCTGCTGGAATATACAGCTATTCTTCGAGGCTAGTCTACAGGTCAGTGATCTCGCGAATATTTCCGGTCTCTGATTATGACTTATCGCGGGAAAATTTGACTGTTTGCTGGGTTCCAACGTACATTCAGCTTACCAAACTGGCTTTCTATTGTACGTGGAGCTACTACCCTATTTAACTGAGCCAATGAGTCCTAACATTGTAATATTGATGCCTGCTATTGGTCTGTATAGACAGCTACGTTGTGTCAGACGTGTATCGCCCAATCATACATGATGCAAGAAACTGCAGGGTTTGAAAGACTATGTTCTCAAAAAAATATATATTTCCGCAATGTATCATCATTAGGGACTCTGGTTTTTCGCGAAAAGAATTTTGCCCCACTTTGTTTCAGTGCCTTACGTGCACATATACAATTCTGCTTCATGATTATTGGCAGCTTGTCTGTATGAAGAGCCGTATGTCGTTTGTCTGAGCTAATTACAATAATGTTCCTGCAACAACACACTGCGATTTACCGCTAGAATCCCAAGACTCGTGAGAGTTAAAATATCCAATCACTGATAACGAAGCAGAACTGCAGATATGCACGTGAGGCACCGAAACAATGTGGTGCAAAATTCTTTTCGCGAAAAACCAGGGTCCCTAATCATCACCTCAAGTTCTCGTTAATTGCTAGTCATCGTCTAGGCCGGGGTACCACGTGGACTTCGGCCGTGTGAAGGTGGCGGATATGATGGAAGGGACGACTTGCCCCTGCGTTCCGACACTGGCCGTCCTGGTGGAGAGTGGTGATATACTGCGTAGATAGTGGCGCTGGCAGACTTCCGCCAGGTGGCAACCCCCTCACTTCCTGGCGAGTCCTTGTTCCGCCCTGTTATACACGTGCGCCGCCTGCACAGAGTGCACCACTCTCCTACTATAACTTGCTGCGACAATCACAACTGTCGGCATCGTTCATCAACCTTGAGAGGAGTCCTCGCCTGGCGCATGATCGGTGTTGTATACTCTATCCAGTCTAAGGTTCCGCTAATTCATTCAAGTGAACGACAATACAATTTCCACAGCATTAATTGCTTTTAAAATATTGTTACAAGTTTGAGCAAAAACTTTATATGTGGGCAATTTCCATGAGTTCTTTTGGGATAGAGGTCTTGTCATTAGAAATAAAAGAGTTGGATTAAATTATTGATTTACTAGCTCACAAAGCTTACAAAACAGCAATCAGCTATAACTTCCACGACACAGTTAGTTATGCACACAATTACTCCTGTGTCACAGGCACATTAATTAACTTTGACAATTAAAGCACAATAATATTTACCATTAATCAATTAAAAACTACAAATCACAATAAAAATTCAGTCATATATCCAATCAACAGGCTCTCAAACAGTGACAGAGTACAACCTTAATAGTCCGCAGTGGTGATGAATCACCGTGTGCTGCGCAGCATCCCGAGTGCACCGCTGTCTTCACTCCCCGTCGCGCACCTTCTCTTCGCTCGTCAGCCTGCCGCCTCACAGTAGACTCTGACGTCACCAAGATGTCTTCACCAGTCTGTCTCCACAAGCATAGCACCTTCCTCTAGCACGACCAATAGCGAACTCTCCAAATAAGCGGATCCTGGGCTTATATACTCCGGCCAAACTCCAGGGGTTCCCCGAATTACATGGGTCTAAAAATAGACATTTAATCATGTTTCGGACGTGACTAGAGTCTCGTAGGCCGCCTCGTAGGGTAAAAGCGTAGTTGGGACATGTCTCTATGACGTAGTTTCGGCGTGACTTCCATCACGTAGACGCCCGGCTTGGCTTGTGAATCATGGACCAGTTCACACGGTGTTGCAACACAGCTTCCAACCACCCGGCCCTCACACACAGCATGTAACAATATTAAAAAATACAAAGTACAGTGTTATAGCACAATCACGATCTGAGGAATCCGTATAATTCAATTGCTTTGAATTATTTCGTTAGCAATTTTATATTTATGCTGCAACCTTGAGTGGACAGAGTATAGTGTCATGCGTATTCTTTTTTTTTACGCCGAACCGCTTAACTTACATTACGTTCATCTACCAAAAGAACATACTTGAGACTAAGCTTTTATGTTTTAAAAAAAAATCAGTGTGCTTGTTAGAAACATGATTTTTGTACTGAAAAAAAGGCTAAGAACGGCTTATTTTTTCTACACTGACGTAACTCCAAAAACACCCTCTGAATTTGTAAAGCGCAAGGCGAGATGTTGGCGTTGGCCTTTACTATATGCTATAAAAAAATAAAATTTCAGGGTCACCACTTGAAGTCCTATAGGGAAAATTGTTCAAGGAATTCCATGCACGCCAATTTTGGTGTGCTGTGAATGGAGGCGAAATACTTCTCGTCGAGCGCGGTACTCAAGCTCTTGTCGCTTTAGATGCGTGAATTTGTACGTACATTATTTTTAAGTAGAGACAGGAATATTTTGCGTATTCAGTGACCTGCAGCCTCGAATCCATGGTCTTCTGTTTACTCAAGCCCCGTCTATTCGTTCATTGTCTGCTGTTCCACTGAGTAGCAGCTAGTGGACGAATGGTCGGGGTTTGAATATGCATAAGATAGTTGATTCTAACATACAGGTAATTGAATTCGCGAAATTTTCCTATCCGTATTTTTAAGCTGTATATGCATATATAGTCTTTTCGGAGCCATCAGGCAATGCGTATGTAAGAATTGGCGTCTAGTGCGGAAAGCATTAGTAGGGACTTAAAAAATTCGCGGTTGACTGGCCTGTAATCTAGCCTCCAGGAATATGTGTATTAAAGCAAACAACAGCGATTAATTAGCTCCTCGCTGACACAGTAAAATGGGCCCGCATATAGTTACCTTGTTATTATTGGCTCATCGACTTCAAAGTGGTGTCAATAATTCAACGGCATATTGTGAAAGTATCGGGAACTTAACCGTTGCTTGAATTCTGGCTTGTGCCTGAAAGAAAACGTCAATTTTCAAGTCCTCTAAGCATAGTGTAATTTTAAAGCTCTATAATGACCTTTTTAAAAAGTAATTTCAGCGCAGATATTATAATTTAAGATGTATGGATTGAAAATGTAACATGTGAGATAAAACCTCCACGTCGTCTGCCTAGAAGCACTGACGCGAGCAAGATACGGACGTAAGGCTGGCAGCATCGCCGTAGTGATGGTGGAAAATTGCGACAGTCTTTTCCGCCAGCGTGTTGTAGCGTCCTGCGTCTTGTGTGATTACACGACCGACTGTTATGTGGCACGGTGTAGCTGTTTACAGACAAATCACAGGCGTTCAGTCATAGCACACCGGAAATAACACTGACCCAGTCAAATGGGAACCCACCAGTAACGGAAAAAAAAACCTCTGGAGTGAGAGAGTTTTTAGTCAGCTCTGGTGAGGGGTGACATGAGGTGAATATGGAGCAAAGCCGGAATGTAAGGACGGGGGAAACGGGAGATCCCCAATAAAACCTACCGACAAACTGCATCGTTCGGCACGACTCCCACATGCGAAAATCGGGGGACCGACCCAGCCGGGAATCGAACCCGAATCGTCTTGGTGAGAGGCGAGAGGTCTGACCCTTCGACCACTGCGGCCCCCGAAAACCGCTGTGGAAATAAATACTTTGCATTGAAGAATAATAAACAGTAACTTTTCTTGCGGTAAATTACTATCACTAAGCGTCGGATTTATTGCTACGGAAGAACTCGCGTCATGAAGTTTGACGTTATAATAGTAAAACCTAATATTCACCTTAGGGGCATATTAGAAAAATAACTCCGTCCTGATTCACTCAGTGTACAGGATGTGTAGATAGAAACTCGTGATATGCACTTCACGCGAATCCTGGGCTAAATTGGCAACAAAAATGTAAGTGGCAAAATGTTGTACGATGACATTTACCATGCACAGTGTGCGAACATAGCTCTTGCGCTCGTACGATTACTGTTCTGACATGCATATTATGGGTGCAGATTAGAATCTAGACCAGTCCGAATGATTCTACGTTTACTTGACGTAACATAAGTAAAATAATACCAGGACGTGGAGCGCGAGATGGAATTTTTCTCCGTGCAGTGTTGCCAAATTGTGCGTCTAAAATGTTGCCGTACATTATTTTGCCGCTTACATTTTTCTCTACAATCTACCCAGAATTCCCGCGATTTGTTTTTTATACGTTGTTTCTGAACATCCAGTGTAGGCGGTTCGCGAATTAAGTGACGTCCATCTGTTCTAGAATAATTATTATAAAATAATTTTTATTTAGACCATGTACGTTAACTTTTGAGTACTGTATAATCTATACACTTTGATCGCTACTTAAGTTGCTTTATTTATACTAACAAGTTGCAGGAAACTATAAATTAGGACGAGCCAAGTGGCGTGATGGTAATACATTGAATTCGCATTCGGGAGGATCCGGGTTCGATCCCCGGCTCCGGCCATTCTGATGTCGATTTTCCACGGTTTCCCGAGATCGCTTCAGGCGAATGCTGGGGGTGCTTTATTAAGGGTGTTTAAGTGCTATAAAGTCATAATTTTATATTGATATGAAATAGTGTTAGTTTTGTAGACGATACTTGTGAGTGCAGTTTCTTCTTACGAAACAATTTTAGCTGGTGTAGTTTTTTCATAACGGTGCGTCAAAGTCAACATTTGCATGTTCTGCTGCCACGCAAATAGTGAAAATCAATTGACTTAAGTGCGTGAAGTAATTCCCAGTGAAAGAACATTCCATGGACTACGTAATAAAACATTTGAAAATTTCCCCCGAACTGTTTCTGTATTTTAAAAAAATTTCTGAATTTGCAACTTTTTTCTGTCCTTGTGCGAGTTTTTTAAAAAAACTCAAATTATTACGTAGTGGGACTTTTAATGTTTCATTACATAGCTCATGAGATGTAAGTTCGCTGTGAATTTTTTTGTTTAAGTAGGTCAGTTGGTTTTCACTATTTGCATGGCAGCGTAAAGAACAAATTTTGACTTTGACAGCGCGTTATGAGGAAACTATGAGAGCTAAAATTGTTTCGTGAGAGTAAAATGCGCTCACAAGTATCGTCTACAAAACTAACAATATTTCATAAAAATATAAAATTATGATTTTATCGCACCTGAACATCCTTAATGAAAACGCAGCTCCTGTCATTGTACCAAGTTGTCACCGTCTCCAATGACCTCGTTGCCCGAGACGAGACGTAAAGCAAATTAATTTAAAAGATATGAGTAACTAGGGCTTGAAGTGTTCTCCGAACCACATATACGGTGCCACAATTGGTAAGATAAATTACGTTTTATTCAGCAACAATGAACTGTGATAGAAGTCACTGTAGACAAAAACTAGGAAGAGTCCTTCCGACACACCATATCGCCTTCCACTCCAATCCCTGATTCTTTGGGTCAAGGTTCTCTCTGTAATGACCTTGGCGTGTTCTGTGTTCTATTTGCTGAAGAACAAGTCTGGTGCTGGGGAGTAATTTTATTTGCATAAGCATTAGTGGCGAGGCGTTAATATGTTCAGGGAAGCAAGCGGTGTTCAGTAGTGACTGAACACACTCAACTAGTTTTCTGTGGAGCTGTTGCAGTAGCGTGCAAGAAGCGAGACAGATACATATTATACTATGTACCTAGATCATCGCAATATGCGTTTATTGGTTATGTCTGGTATACGCCCTTCGTTTATACTGTTTTCGTGGCAAAATATGTTTGGCAGCTATGTTCTAAAAGGTTTTCACAATGTTGACTAATTTTTTCAAGACAGTGATTGCAATATTTTTAGTTAATTATGCAATTAACGAAATTTGGTTGGTTGAGTTATTCGCAGGGTCGGATTAATACTTAGTATCTCTTTTCCATCCTTCCTTATCAACTGTCGTCCTTGGTCCATTTTTAACACCACATTATTTAAAATTACATCTCTGTCCTCTTGACTATGCGTAACAATAATAATGGTATTAACACAATAATTATTTATCATAACTGTAATGCAGTAATTTGCAAATTACTGTAAACCGTAGATCATATAATATTAATAGAGGGAGTATTAGTCCACAGTGTGAAAATTAAAGCCGTTAAATTTTTTTACTGGTCGCCATATTGGCACTTATAAAGACAGCGATGGGAAATTCTTCACATTTCCACCTTGCTATAAAGTACGCCTTTGTGAAAGTTGCGCTGAAGCACGGGCCTAGTGGTAAACCCGGCCAGGCTTATTAGCAGAGACCTGAGATATTCGCGTTTTCTTTTGAACACAGGTAGATTCATGTCACTTTCATAACTGGCCATTGACTTATCTGACACACCACGGAAGGCTCTGAGCCAATAATAAAGAAGCAACTAAATACAGACCCAATCGTGTGATTTCACCATGTCAGTGATCGGCCTATGAGCTGGTAGTACCACACATTCTTGGAGGATAGCCTACAGGTCATTGAACCCGCGCTACTTATTAGACGAAACAGTACAACTTTGTATTTTGAAGAAGGAAAAAAAAAATAGGCCTAGCTACGTTGGCAAAAACATAATTTTAAACAAAACTGCCAAACATGTGATAACTAGAGCCCACGATGTTTTCGTGGAAAGAATTTTGCAACAGTTTTTCAATGCCTTATGTGCACATGAAGCTTTGCTTCATGGTCAGTGATTGGCTGTTTTTAACTCTCAGCGTCCAGGGTTCTACCTGCAAATCACAGACGTGTGGTGTCGCAGTAACCTTGTTCCTGTTGACAGAGTCAAATGAGCCACGTCTGTGTAATAGAGATTATGGTTTTTCGCGGGAAAACTTGAGTGTTTACTGGATTTCAACACGCGTTTAACTTGCTTACCAAAAGATTACTGGATTTCGCTTGTACGTGGAGCTGTTGCCCTATTTGACTAAGCCAGTAAGAATCCCACTAGGCCTAGTGTTAATATTTGATGTCTGGTGTTGGTCTGCGGACAACTACGTTGTGCCAGACGTACTTCACCCAATCATACACGTTGCAATTAACTACAGCGTTTTCAAGGCTATGGTGCACTCTAAATCTGAATTAGTGAATATTCACTGATTCACGCTGATGGATGGAGCAGTTTCAACCATTTGAATCAGTGAAAATAGTCGCTGTTTAGTTAGTGAATATTCACTGATATCCTTTAAGATAGCCAACATCTCACAAGTGAATCAGAAAATATTCAATTTTTCAGTTATTTTTAAAGAACAGTTTTCACTTATTAAATCGGTGAAAAATTACTGGGACTTCTGTGCTCATTCACTAATTAAATTGAGGAATGTTGGCACACACTATCGAAATCAGTGAATAATCACAGCTTTCATGTGTGGTTTCTCACTGGTCCAATTTGTTGAAACTGCTCCAGCCATCGGCGTGAATCAATGAATATTTACTAATTACAGATTTAGAGTGTGGCACAACACATTTTCGCGATATACCATCATCTCTAGCAATAATATGTTATGCCAGTAACCATGAAGCAGAGCTGCAGATGTACACATAAGGCATTGAAACAAACTGTTGCAGAATTGTTTTCGCGAAAAAATCGTGGGCTTTAGTGATAACTGATCTTATGTAGGCTTTAAAAAATAATTCTCGCAAAAATAGTTACAACAGGGTGCGTGGCCTGAATGCCACGTGATCAGAGCCTGTAGTCAGATATAATTCCGCTTCGCTCGTATAGTCTCTGCTATGATTTAGTGCACCTAACAGTTTTGTTGGCACTGCGTTTCGTCGTACCTAATGAATTACCGATTGGTTTCCAGTATTTTTTGGAATGTCGTGATCATTTCTACTTTACTCGCATGTAAAGTTTACGTGAGTTCGCAAATAAAAACGCAATGGATTTCGTTTATTAAATGACACTTCTGAACGTGAAAAAAAAGTGAACTGTTAGTGCGATTGACTATACATAACACGACCGCATGCGGCAATCATGCCGTGAATTTTTCGTTAGGCTAGTTACTTCCGGCATGTTCCATTGCTTTGCGTTAGGTTGCCGATGTTTGTGCCCATGGACTGTAAATCTTAGCGCGAAAAAAAAAGGGGGGGGGGGGAAACTCCGTTCGAACTGGCTGGACGACCTTGGGATGATGCCCAGAACGAGTGTGTCACAAAATAAGGCGGCCGTGTGTTTTGTGAGTTGGGAGATGTGTGAATTTTAGTGCCGCCTGTGGAAACTGCTGAATTTACCATCGCATAAAAAAGGTCAAAACTCGTATTGAAAAACTAACAGCTATACAAATTTGGTATCACGAAAGTTCCCATTTAGACTGTGTGCGAGTATATTTTTTAAATTCTAAAGGAAACAGATGTAGTAAAACTGTTCCATAGATGTGTTGAAAATAGTTTTTACTAGCAAGCTCGAAAATCATAATTTCTAAGCATTTCCACACTTTAAATTAAAAATCTCGCTATTTTTAGAACTTTACTCGAGATACAAACCAACTCACTTTCAGAAATAAGGTAATTCGTAAGAGATACGACTATCGTGCGTATTTAATGAATTATGTAATGCAGTGGTGACAGTATGTTTCAATTTTAAAGAGAGTGATAGTAAACTTAAAGGTAAATGTTTGTAATGTTGGCAAGTTTTGGAAAATACAATACATTTTAACGAATGATAAAACCTCTAGACAATTTTTTTTTTTTGCTTTGAATTATTTAGTAATCACCTTTCGTATTGTTTTTTTATGTTCCGAGTTTCACAACAGTTTTAAAAGATTTTTGTATATTTTATGTAATGTTTTGAGTGTTTTTGCATTGCATATACTAATTGTATAGACATGTTTACTGCGACTTACTGGTAGGAAAATTGTTTAATTGCCATTGTTAATAGTAAGACTGCCTTTATTTGTGTCTCTTTATCAGTTCTAAGATGTCGAAAGCAGGAAAAGGGTTATCAGCTGCAACGCAAGAATACGTTGTATTCTTGTTTTTAAAGACTAAATTATGTGTTAGAAATAAGACATGCACAGAAATATCAGGCAAACGATTATGTCAGTAACGGTAGTGACTAATCACATTTTACATGTTGCAATTTTCCTTACAAAAGTGACAGTGAAGGGGCAGGATATTTTAATGTGTACAGTGGTCAGTCTTGAAATAAGGCTTAATTGGTTTTTGCTATGTATTTTATTTTTGAAGTTGTAATACAGTGTACATTTAATTTACAAATACGTTTAAAGTTGTGTGATGAGTATTTTTAATTTTTAAAAATACATTTATATGAATGAAAGCTCCCTAGAACATTCGTGAGGCTACTATACAAAGTATTGTATTAAAGGTAATGTGTTGCGTTCTAGGGACAGTTAGGGAGCTTTGTACTAGTAATGTGAGGCATACAAATTTGGCACGTTTATTGTAAACGTCATTTTCCTGCTTCTCAATCTGGCCAAAAAATAGTTTTTCCAGCCTGTCGTATCTGGGAAAATAACAATCGGATTAAAAAAACTCAATAATAGCAACGAACTTTAGACTTTGAACTTGCTGTTCACAAATAAAATAATTTGATCACTGCTTAAAATGTCCTAGATAATAGTAAAGCACTGCACGCCAGCTGAGTGGCTTCAGTAGAGGACGATAATGCATTAGCATTACATACGGTCGCCGGTCACGGTCAGCGGCAACATTACCACTCTCGTCAATTATCTGCCTCACACACAGCCTATGTAGGGAGAGCCCTTAAGACCGTACTCCTCTGTTTGCACTTGTTTTGCCATTTTTTTAAAAAAACTGAAACGAGACCATTAGCTCCGTAACTGTTAAACATATGTTTGATATCTGCTTTCATTTAGACTTCAAACATTATCCTGAGAACGGTTGAAACAGGGGAGCATGATCTTAAGGAAAGGGGGCTTCCTGCAAAATTTCTACTGGTTTAATAATTTTCATATTTGTACGATATATGGTTTGTTTATACACATATTGATACTATTTTACAGTAATGGAAATTTTCTAGTTTTCATAGTTTTTGTATAATGGCAGGCCAAAGCCCAATTTTTGCCAAAAAAAACCTGTTTTATACAAGAAATAAAAACCAACTGACTTACAGAAATGAAATAATTCACAGCGAAGAGCAGTGTTGCGGGTTACGTCAAGGTGTGTACAAAAAAAACGTGTTAGTTTTGTTCTGCACAAAAAAAAAATTCTGAAATTAATATAGAAATTGTAAATTTTCTGCAATTTTTTTTTAAATACAAGAAATTGTAATTTGCACATACCGTGACGTAGCCCGCAGCACTGTTCGTCACTGTGAATTATTTCATTTCTGTAAGTCAGTTGCTTTTCCTTTCTTGTATAAAACAGTTTTGTGCAAATTCGTACTTTGACGCGCCAATACGCAGAATTTATGAAAGCTAGACAAAAGTGCCATTACTGTAAAAAAAAATAGTCACGAATGGCTACAAATCAAACAATATCTCCAACAAATACAAAAGTCATTAAATTTTTGCGTGAACTCTCCCCCCCCCTTTTTTTTTTTTTTTTTCACTGAACACCACCACCAAACAAGCAAGTATGGTATATCCCTCTTGACAGCGATCTCGCCTTGAATTCTAATAATTCAAATGTTCTCCGTTTCACTATATTGCTATGCCTGTGGTATTTTCTAGCTCAATGGTAGTGTGAAGTGGCCAGTTAGTCAATGACTTGGGCATGTTTCATCCCTGCTGCTGCATTATAATGGATCAAGTATACGTAGTGCTGTGTAATTTGTAGTGTGCGTCCTTGTATAGTATAGAGGGTGAGCGCAGGTACGGGCAGCTTGTAAATACGCCGCCGTCACACACCTGGCCCGCGAGTATTTTCCCCGGAATTGGTTGCGTGCTGTCGACAAAAGACCGGAGAGTTCTTTTTGTTTGGCCCTTTTATGTAGTGCTCTGGTAGAAGGGAGCCTGTTTCTCGCTACCCCTCCCCCCTTCCCCCCGTATGTCTTCTTGTTAGCTTCGGGGAAGGTTGCTGCCCGCGGGTTTTACTTTCAAAGTTGGTTCTTTGCTAAGGCAGATGGGGGACTGCTATAGTATACGTTGTTCGGTCTCTACAGGATGTTTACACGTCGCGAAACGCTTCAAGGCGCCCGCCTGCCTTGCTGTTTGTTGGGCTGTGCGACAGCATTTTAGAAATAAGCATTTTTTTTTTTTTTGCGAAACTATGGTAGGTGTCTAATACGTACCCACGTACGAGAAGAAAACATATTTCAGAGAAGATTTATGCTTTTTTAAAAATCATGCTGATTGGGATTATTCCCAACCCCCCCCCCCCCATGATAATGAACGGCCTTTCCACACAGCTAGACCGCAAACTTTAGTGTTAAATTCGATATATAACAACTTAAGGGGCAGTTCCAGTCGCACTTATGCAGCCCTCGTTACTAACCATTTAAAACAAGGCTATTTTTACTATGTTTATAGCAATTAAAGTATCACGCATATATAAGTTCTGTAAAATCAACTACATACTGTATAACAAACGGTTACGTTATGGTCGCGATCGATACAAAAGAACCTTTTTATAAAATGTACCTATTGTCAAACAATCCTTACACTTGACTTCGTACAACACGGCTCAAATAAGAACGGCCGTGTCTTTAATAAAAGGTAATCACATGTTAAGTTTAACACTCTCGTTGCTATAACGGTAGTAAGATTAGTCGAGGTTTAAATGTGCCTGGAACACTGGACCGGGCTTCGTAGTTTTGTACAGTGTACTTTAGTACAGACTTTCCAACAATAAACTAATACCGGTCACCGCTTACAGTCCCACAGTTCTAGCGATCGGACGGAACAACTGCGGGCCAGTATAGCGGCTGCGCATAGGGGCGATGAAACAATGGCACACTTGTTAAAAGTGGCTCTTGCAGCTTCTATGCTCCTGAGCCTCTAACGCTGAAAACAGATTTAGGCGGGTGGCTTCCTTATGAACATAAGACGCCCTTCTGAGCGGACCTATTTTGCGCGTCCGAGAACTAGTACTGTTGTCGAATCATATGTAGGACAACCAGCAACAAAGGCCTTTGTACTCGCGTTTTAAATTCAATGGCGTTATTCAGAAATAGACCGTCCTACATTTGATAAAGTATAACGTAAAAAATGGTTACTAAATCATTTTTTGTTACCCTACCTTTGACTTTGGTTACTTAGTTATTGAAGTTTTAATGTTTTATGATCTTGTTTTTCGTCTGTTCTGTACGTCTGTGGTTTTTCTTCAGTATAACGAAACATCATTAAATTGTACTCGTTACAGAACTGCACTGAAAAAAAAATTTTGTTGGTGCAAACAAAATTTGTTTGAATCAACCAAATCATTTGTTTGTATAGGGGCAACGAAATATTTGTTTGCTCGTACCAAATTATTTTGTTCCCGCGATTTGTTTGAGGCAAATAGCAGAATTTTGTTAGTAGTACCAAATATTTAGTTGGACATATCAAATACACATGTAATATTTTAAGAACTAAAAAAATTATATTTTATGAACTTAAAATTTCCGAAATTTTAAGACCTTAAAAAAAAAAAAAAGTACGGCCAGGCCGGGATTTTATCCATTATCCCTCCACTTATCTCTTTTAATTCATGACCTAACCAACTACGCTACGAGTGCTTCTGTAACATTGAGATTATCACTCGTTATTTGTATAGGAATAGTTGGGTCTAATATTAAATTGCGATTGTACTGTTTTATTTTCAAACATGTTTGTTTTCCGCCTGCGAAAAGGTAAACGACGTCAAATAATGTTACCAAATTATTGCCGTGCACCGCAGCACAAAGAACGAGACGTGCAGCTGCGGTGTTTTTCAAGTTTATAGCATTTTCTTGTGTGATCGTTCGAATTAACCACTTTTAAATTGTTATAGCTAAAGTTAAGATACTAGAATTATGCTGATCAACAGTTTAGACGTCCTACTTGTCGCACAAGCTTATATTTTGAAAGTTGAAGTTTACAGTGTTCGCCATCTTGTCGCCCACGCACGCCAGCCTGCCATCTTCCGCAAGTCAACCAAATGGGTTTAGTTTCGCTATAAAATCATATAGTCCATCGAAAAAAAAAAATAGTTCACAGAACATCACTTACAACTAACAATAGCCTATTATTTTGTTGATGAGTTGTAACAAGTTGTTTGTTTACACAAAATATTTATTTGACGTCATATAGTAACCAAATATACGTTTGTCACATAGAAGTGTGTTTAAATGAATAATTTGGTCGAGTGAAATAATTAAATTTGTTTGGAGTACTCCAAGCTTGGTCTTACCAACAAAATATTGTTTAGCTGAAGCAAATATCACCCAAATAAATATATTTAGTATAATGAAACAATTCTTTCTCTCAGTGTGTGGTAAACAATTCCATTCTTCCAAATTGAAGTCCACAAATTTGTTCCAAGTGCGTTACACAATAAATTTGTTCGATTTTCCGTATTGCACGCCTCCTGCGTGCGTTCGTTTCGGCACAGCAATAATGAAGTCGGACACTATCAAATCATATTCACGAAATAGTTCACGCATTTAGTGACATGCATTGTGAAGATTTTCCATTAACTCAAAAGTGCGTTTGTTGTGCCATTGCTGCCAGATCTGGTTCACTTTTTTTTTCAAGCTTTTAGCACCAAAGATTTTTGGGTTTTCCTACTCTTATTTCCACGTGTGTTCATTGTGGCACTGTCTAAGGAAGTCCATTGCTGCCAACTTCAACCGCCGTAGGATTTTATTTCTCGCGCTTTAAAATTGCATAGACGGATGCATTTACGGAACTTCAAAAAGGCAAGGGCGTATGTGACACACATTTGTGTTCAATATACCGCCATACAATTAGTGCCACCCCTTGATTTCCCATAGAGGCGATTTATCAGCAAGACTGCACGCCACTTCAGAAACTTGAGCCGAGATTAGGAGGCGTGATGCGCGCATTTCTAGGTCTCGAACACGCCGATTACATTCACCCAGGCAACCACACAACTATAGGTAGTTCGAAATAAACTGAGCACTCTTGAAAGCCTAGTAAAATACTGCCTCTTTTTAACATGAACGAAATACCCTCAGTTTTAATCAAAGTGTGTAGACTCAAATGCTACGCCTGGAGTTACAATAATCAATATTTCCTAGACAAGGCGGTGTTGGAAGTGCTCAGTTTATCGCGAACAACCTGTACTTATCTATCCATGTTCTGGCAGAGCTGTGGGGTACGCAGCGTTCTTGATACCACGTGCTCCACGTGTATAGTCGAATTATAATAGAACTTGCCGTGGAACACAGACCACTCCTCGCCACTTGCACACGCCGCGGTTTAGTGTTAGGAGTATAGCTAGGAGACAAGATATTGTGTTTTTATTTTCAGTCAATTTTGTTTTTTAAAATTTTTTATTTCAGCGTGGTTTTTATGTGTTTGTTAAACAACCAATATTTATAGTTCATAAAATTCATACTTAACCAAACATCCGTTTTAAGAAAGCCTGTGTGTGCTTCCACTCGCTTACTGATGAAGGCTGACTAGCCTGAGAAACGTTTATGTCTGACTACACAGATAATTTTTCTTTTATTTGTGTGTGTGTCGTCTGTTTGCGAGTAAGGCCCTGTGAGTACGCGTGCATCATTTATCGTATTAAATATGTAATTTTAGAAAACCAGTCTTATTAACAGTAAACTTCTTACAAAATAATATGCTGACGAACGTTACCGAAAATAATGCAATGCAGGCTTAATTTTTTTTCCAGAATTTCAAACCATCCCAGTGCAAATCTTGAAAATTTTCAGACAATACACATTTTTTTCAGTCAGTGCATTAAATTGTTTTCCGAAAAGGAAACAAGGTAAATACAGAGTTTTGGGTGATTCCGTTTTATTTAGTGATTTAAATTTAATTTCCTGTGCGTGTAGGTGTATTAACATGCATTTCAGTATTATTCCGGTTTTATCGCTACACACCACACCTAGAGAAAATGTTTTCTGCCAACATCCCTTTAAAGACACTACAGTTTCTTGCAACATTGATGATTGGATGATGTATACGTCTGACACAGCGTAGCTCTCTGCAGACAAATAGCAGACATAAACATTTTTAGTAGCGGGATTATCATTGGCTCAGTCAAATAGGGCAACAGCTCCAAGTACAAACGAAAGCCAGTGAGCTATTGACAAGGACAGGAATTTTTGACGAAAATATTTTTGCCCCCACTTTGTTTCAGTGCCGTATGTGCGAACTGCAGCTCTACTGCGTGGTTATTGGCAGAGTATTTTTGTGCAGAGTTGTTATTCATTGGACTGTGCCAATCAGTACATGGATAACTGTGACACAACACGTCTGTGATATGCGGGTTTAACCTCCAGACGTTGAATGTTACGGCATCCAATCACTGACCACAAAGCAGATATGCAGGTGGGCACGTGAGGCACTGAAACAAAGTGATGCAAAAAATTTTTCGCGAAATTTCCTGTCTCTAGCTATTGATAAGCTGAACGTACGTTGAAACCCAGCAAACAGTCAAGTTTTCCTGCGGTAAACCATCAGTAGAGGTACGTAAATTTCGCAGATACATTCCAGGTCAGGTTGAACGCCAATTATGTATACTTCATTGCCATGTCTGTGACTTGCTGGCGACTGTTACGAAACGCGTTTGACTATTGCAAGCCAGTAGTAAGTACAGAAATAATGCGAAGTGCTATCGCTTGCTACCTGCTTGTACGGTTATAAGCCAATAGATAATTGATCGTGGCCAGTGGG